>JAOXYD010088906.1:0-12077 GCA_028565735.1 Pinacopodium congolense
AAGACTTTGGAGAAAAGATAGAAAAGCCCTTTTCTTTGCAAAAGTGGGAACATAAGGGGCTCCTAAAAAGGAGCCTCTTCAAACCAAAAACCCTAATTTTCAATCTCTTGCCACCAACCTTAACTCTCAAAATACAAACCTTAATCTAGAGCACACTCTTTCAAACCCTAAAATCATCCCTGTTTCATCTTCTTCCATGCTAAGAAACCATAAGCTTAGGGGTTGTTTGGTATTGCTGTGGGTTGTGATTTTTAGTTGTTGTTTTGATATATTTGTATTGATTTTTGTGTTTTGTCCTCGATTTCTGTGCTGTATTAGTGGGTTGTCTTTTTCGATTTCTGTGTTTAACAAAACGAAAACCTAAAACCTAAAACCTAAAACCAAAGCAATACTAAACATCCCCTAAATTTAGAAGTTGTTATACAATACTTCTGAACAAATATTGGTGTATTAATCACTTGTTATTTTTATAAGGAAAAAATTAATTAATTGAATAAATTTTAGAAGGTTGATTACTGAATTAAAAAAATTTAGAATATTACTCACTGAATTAAAAAAAATTTAAAAAGGTTATTCATTAAATTGAAAATTTTTAAAGGTGAAAGTGTGTACGTGGATTTTGATTTCACTTATCATAATATAAACATAATGGTAAAAATGTTTTTACTTGAATTAAAAAATTAAAAAATTGATCACTCAATTGAAAAATTTTAAAGGTTTATCTTTCAATTGAAAAAAATCTTTAAATGGTAATCACTTGTGTGACTATTATCCCTTTTATGAAAAACCAATTCTCTACTTTATTCCGTATCATAGTACCAAAATTTCAAATGTTGGTATATGTGCCATTTTTAAGGTTATAAAAAGTTAGTAGGGTTGAATTAATTATTATGGACAAATATAATCTTATGATAATTTTATCTTTAGTATGTTGGGCCATTTATGGGATAGACATCGTATTACTAATCTTACCATGAGCCCTTAAATCTATTAAAAAATTTCACCTAAGCCTACTCATTGAGTTTATGGTCCACTATAATATGTTTACTTTAACCTAATTGGTATATTCTTAAAGGTCTTCTTCTAACTTGTTGTTGATTTATGACGGCATTATAGCAGTGTGTAAAAGAAGTTGGTGAATTGGATTCAACGAACTTAAGTTTTCTATTTTCTGTTGTCTTTTGATTTTATATGACAGAGAATCATAACTTCCAGTCAAATTTCATTACCTTTAATAGGTAATTTTTCCAATTATATTGTTTATACATGCTTCAAAGCTATACTAGTTAGTATCTATGATAAAATTTTCAACAATTGGTATTATAGTCAAATCCATAAGTTTTGAAGTTGCTATTTTTGTTCTTCATTTATATATATATTTTTAATTTTCGTATTATTTATACCCATTTTTGTAAACTCTTGTTAATAATAGGTATATTATTTTTCTAGGTATAAATACTTTATATGTTGTTTATATATGTATTAATATGTGTTTTAGACAAGATTCTACAACAGAAAATATTGAAATATATGACTTTTTCGTAATAGCGTCCATCGCTAAAACTTTTTATTTTTAGATCTCTTTTTGGGTGGGTTTTTTTTTGTTAAAATAGGCCTTATAGATCTTTTAATCTTTGAAAAATGAGCAAAAACCTCTAAAATGATTGAAAACAACCTTCTTAATAGTTACATATAGTCGTGTCCGGTCATGGATAACCTAGAGGTCGTTTTGACCCATTTATAAGTTGAAGATGAAATATTTATAACTTTGCTATTACAGTTTATTTATAGTTATGCCATCTAGTATGATTTACAGTTTTGCCATTATAGCGTATTTATAATTTTGTCATGTGGTATAATTTACAGTTTTGTTATTACAACTTATTTACGATTCTGCTATCTGATATAATTTATAGTTTTATCATTATAGCTTATTTATAATGATGCCATCTCATATTATTTACAGGTTTTCCACTATAGCTTATTTACAATTATATCATCTCATATTATTTACAATTTTGCCATTATAACTTAATTACAGTTAGGCCATCTCAAGTGATTTACAATATTGCCATTAATAATAATAATGACAACGTTATATATATATGTATGTATCTATATATTATTATTAAATATTAAAATTATGATGTCATTATTTTAGGAATTTTTAAGCATGATTTGTTTATAATTCAATTACATGTTTTTATCCAATTACATGATATCTAAGCCACATTTGAGATAACTTTATGTTTTTTTTTATTTTGACTAGTTATCTTTCATTTAATATAAAATTTTGTTATTTTTGTCCTGTTTTTGGATATAATTAAATATTGTATGCTTATGAACTTGCCTCTCGTAAGTTTAGGCATTCGAGTATTTTTTTCGATATATTTTTCTTTCAATTTTGATTAATTTTTACTAAGATTCATACGGAGAGCGAAATTATCCTATCGATAAGTTCATTGTTTGATAGGATGTTTAGATTGGTGAAGAAAATATATTGAATGTTATGAATCGACATAATTTTACTATCCTATCGATAGTCGATTGATGCATTTGGTTTTGATATTTAATTTATTGATCTTACTAATGAATGATCTTATTTTTTATGCTCAATGAACTCTAGCATTCTATGGTCACTTTTGTGAATCTTTTTTCAGAAAGTTGGAGAAAGAATAAATAGAATGATCCTATTTTATATGCGTATTAATTTTGCTCTTATGATTTTTTCTTTAGCTTTGAGTGGTCCTCAATTCTTTTCTATTTTGAAGCTTAATAGGACTAATCACAAACAATGAGTTGAATCTCTCTTGATGAACTTAACTATTATGAAATTGGATATAGTCTTGAGAGGAGACTCCCCTCCTAAACCCAATAATGAAACTTCTATTAATGATAAGAAACTTTATGATGAATGGGAGTACTCGAAACAGTGTTGTTTAATGATTATAAGATATCATATGGAGGACTCTATATGTGATAGCATTCCAAAAATTGAAAAGATTAAGGAATTTCTTGAAGCCATCATCAAGAAATACAAGAAGTTTTCTAAGAATGAGAAAAATGAACTCTTGAGTACTTTGCATTCCACAATTTATGATGGTATTAGTGAGATTAAAGAGCACATTGACAAAATTGTGGCTTGTTATTACAAGATTAAGGTAATTAGTATGGAGCCAGATAAGAACTATTGTGTGGTTTATTATGGGGTCTCTTCTATCTTAATTTGACTCCATTAGGTCAAGTTATAATGCTCAGAAGGAGCAATGGGTCATATAAGAGATGATTACCATTCTTGCAAAGGAGGAGGATGACATGAAAAAGGGAAGGACAAGAAGTGTGGCAATGGTTATAAATCAGGATTACAATGTTCAAAAAAAGAAAGCTTCTACCAAAGAATACCAATAGTAATAAACCTTTTAAGAAACAAAATATAAGCAGTAAAAGGAATGGGTAATGAGTAGACTTAGCTTCATATGTTTCCAAGATTGAGTGTTTTAAAGGAAAATACAATTATTATCAGAAGTTTGGGAACCATAAGGTAGATTGCAGGAAGCTCAAGGCTAAACTGAAAAAAAAAAAGTGATCTTTTGGTAATGGTTTGCTTAGAATGAAATATCATTGATGTACCTTCTAATACTTGGTGGTTAGATACTGGTGCTATAATTCAAGTTACCAATTCTTTATAGGAGATGACAGATAAAAGGAATCCAAGTAGTGTGAAGCAATATTTATACATGGGAGACTGTATAAGAACCAAAGTTGATTTTTTAGGAACAATGAAGTTACAACATACCATAAGACATTTATTTGGAGTTATATGAAGTTGCTTATATACCTTCAATTAGAATGACTTTAGTTTCAATTTCTATTTTAGACAGAACTGGTTATATTTTTCTTTTTAGATGTGGAAAAGTGACTTTGTATCGTAACTCTATTTTAATTAGAAATGGAATTTTATGTGGTAATATTTAAAAGCTTGATTTGGTAGATGTGTCTCTTCCTACTACTTCTTTTTCTGCTATTAATACTATTGATACTACAAAAAGGTTGAGATTAAATGAAAACCTTATGTTCTATGGCCCAAGTGATTAGTCCATATTTCTAGGCAAGGAATGGAAAGATTGATGAAAGATGAGATTTTCTAGGACCTTGATTTCTCATATTTTGGTACATGTGTTGATTGCATAAAAGGAAAGTTAACTACCAAGGATAAAAAAACAAAAGTTGATAGGTGCAAAGAACTACTTGGATTAATTCATACTAATATTTATGGGCTCTAGTTATAGGTGGTTATAAATATTTTATCACCTTCATTGATGATTTTTCCCTTTATGATTTAGTTAAACTCATTCGTGAGAATTCTGATTCTTTGGAAGCCTTTAAAGAATTTAAAGCAAAAGTAGAGCTTCAAAAAGGGAAAAAGATTAAAGTAGTTCATTTTAATAAAGATGGTGAGTATTATGGTAGATATGATGAGATAGGAAAATCTTGGACCTTTTGCAAGACACCTACAAGATTGTGGCATTGATAAACAATATACAATGCCTGGTACACCTTAGTAAAATATAGTTGAAGAAAGGAGAAATCGCACACTTCTTGACATGGTACAATATATGTTAACAAACTCTTCCTTACCAGAGTTTTATGTGGTAATGCTTTGAAAACTGTTGCTCATATTTTGAAGCAAGTGCCCAGTAAATCTATTCCTAAGATTCTCTATGAGGTGTTGTCACAGAAAAAAAAAACCAATTTTGCATCATTATCATGTTTGGGGTTATAAAGCAAAAGTGATACCATGTAGTCGCAATTTAAGAAATTTGATTCTAAGACTATCAGTGGCTACTTCATTGGTTATTGTTTAGGATTAAAGGGCTCTACATTCTATTGTCCATCTCATACCACCAAGGTCATTGAATCAGATCAAGCTATTTATTTTGATGATGATATTGGAATAAGTCAAGGGCCTAGAGAAATTGTGTTCAAAGAATACCAAATTATTATTGTTGTACTTGTCGCTTTCGCTCCAACAATTAGCCTTATAGTTGATCAGCATCCAATAGCCATTTAAGATGAATTTATGAATCATATAGCATAAAGGTTCGCTGACCTGTAATATCACATAATTATATTATATACTTATAAGAACGTGAGTTTGATATAAGTGACATTTCAGATCCATCTACCTACAATGAAGCCATCTCTAGTACTCAATCTAAATTTTGAATAGATGCTATGAATTCTATGTAGCTAAATAAAGTATGGTGTTTAGCAAAATTGCCAAAAGGTTGTAAGTCCATTGGATGCAAATGGGTATTTAAAACCAACCATGATGCCAAAGGTCAAGTTCATAGATATAAAGTGAGGCTAGTAGCCAAAGGCTATAACCAACGAGAAGGCATTGACTACATAAAGACCTTCTCTCCTGTTTCTACTAAAGATTCTTTATGAATTATTATGGTAATTGTGCCTCATTTTGATCTTAAACTTCATAAAATGGATGTGAAAAAATCTTTCTTAAATGGAAAATTAAGAGAAAATGTTTACATGATTCAACCAATTGGTTTTGAGGTTGTTGGGAAACATAATATGGTTTGTAAGCTCTAAAAGTCTATATATGGGTTGAAACAATCTTCGAGACAATGATATATCAAGTTTGATAAAATGGTTACTAGTAACAGTTTCAAAGAAAATATTGTCGACCAATGTATATATATGAAGATCAGTGGGAGTAAGTACATAATTCTGATTTTATATGTTGATGACATCTTACTTGCTACTAATGACACTGACATGTTGATCGAGATAAAAACAATTATTGCTTGATCATTTTAACATAAAAGATCTTAGTGAGACATAATTGAAAGAACAAATGGTATTTTCAAATTGTCTTAAAGCACTTACATTGCTTATATTTTAAAGAGGTTTAATATGCAATCATGTTCTTGGCTTCAATTGTGAAGGGTGATCAATTCTCTAAGGCCCAGTGTCCTCTTGAAAGAGATCAAAAGAAAGTAGTCCCTTATGTTTTAATTGTTGGTAGCCTGATGTATACTCAAATATGCACACGTCCTGATATTACATTTATTGTAGGTGTACTTGATAGATACTTGAGCGATCCTACACAAAGTTACTGGAAAGAAGCTAAAAAGGTCTTGAGGTATCTTTAAAGTACTAAAGATCTTATGTTGACATGTGGAAATGCCAAAACTCTTAAAGTAGTTGGCTTCAGTGATTTTGATTATGAAGGCTATGTAGATGATAAGAAATCCACTTCTGGATACATTTTTATGATGGCAGGACTAGCTTTTACGTGAAAAAGTGTCAAACAGACACTTACAGTTTTTTTGACCATAGAGGCAAAGCATGTGGCATGTTATGAGAGTACTTATTATGCAATGTGGTTATGAAACTTTATTTCAGTATTAGAAGTTATGGACTCCATATCGAGGCTGCTGATATTATATTATGGTAATTTTGTAACTATATCTTACTCTTGAAATACTAGGAGCACCTCTCACTCTAAACATATTGACATTAAGTTCTATTTTATTGAAGAGAAAGTTGCAGAATCTCTAACTACTATTGAATACATGCCTACGAGCAATATGCTAACAGTCCACTGACTAAAGGCTTATCTATTTGTATTTTTTAGGAATATGTCATTAATATGGAACTGTTAAGAGCCTAATTTTCTTTGATTTAGTGGGAGTTTTATTTTGTTTTATACATTTTTTGTGATGATTGTTTGAATTTTATATAGTACATACACATTATACATATTTTGTCACTATTTATGACATACTGTAACTGTACATTCTTGATGAGTGACAAATTGATGATATTCATTTATGATGAATCTATATTAATGTTATTGTTATGCTTTTGGATTAATACTACTTAATTATATACTATTCATACATTTTATTGGTGTGTTGATTATGTATAATTGTTTGCTATGATTATGCTGTCTAAGTGGAAGAATGTTGAATTAATTGTTATGAACTAGCATGATCTTATGACAAATTTATCTTTAGTATGTGTATGTATTATTTAAGCCATGTATGGGATGAGCATTGTATTACTAATCTTATCATGGGCCCTTGAATCTATTCATAAATTTCACCTAAGCCTGCTCATTGGGTTTATGGTCTACAACATTGTGTTTACTTTAACCTAGTTGATATATTCTTAAAGGTCTTCTTCTAACTTGTTATTGATTTATGATAGCATTGTATTGGTGTGTAAAAGAAGTTGGTGAATTGGATTCAACGAACTTAGGTTTTCTATTTTCTGTTTTGTTTTGATTTTGTGTGATTGAAAATCATGGCTTCCAATTAACTTTCGTCACCTTTAACAAGTAATTTTTCCAATCATATTGTTTATACATGCTTCAAAGATATGTAATCTAATTACTATCTATGATAAAATTTTCAACAAGTTGAAAATCCACATTTATTAAATGCATGATGCCAAGAACCTAATAGTGAAAAATTATTTAAAGGTATTCCTTTAGGGGTTGTTTGGTAAGGTTTATGTTTTTTGTTTTGGTTTTTAATACAGAAATTGAAAAAGATAACACACTAATACAACACAGAAATCGAGGACAAAACACAAAAACTAATACAAATATATCAAAACTACAACTGAAAAATACAACCCACAACAATACCAAACGACCCCTTAGTAAACGCTTTTATTATGTTGATTTATGAAAGTTAAAAATGGTTATAGTTGAGATTAATATAAAGGCATATGAATTCTTAATTTCATATAAATGGAAGGAAAATTCCTCGCTATCTTTCCTAATGAAATTAGTTCTCAAGGTATGTTTTATATAGTTGAATATAATTATGGATCAAGTAGTTACATGCTTTGCATCTAGCGTTAGTTTGGATTGTATATGGATATGGTATGGTACATATAAAGTGGTCATATATTAGGTGTTAAGGCATAATGTATTTTGTACATTGTCATATTCAAATATGAGTTTTGCATTGTCTTATTATGTTGATCGGGCTGGGAAGAAAACCGATTAAGCTAAACTTTTATAGAAAAAATTACATCAACTTCATACATATCATATTAGAACTTTATACTATTTAAATCATTATTTTATACAAACTATACCAGAACTTTATACTAACTATAGAAACATTTTTATAAATCATACCACCAAGCTATATAAACCATAACAAAATCTTATCTAAACTGCAACTTCACTTTATAAATGATATCAAAATGTTATACAAACCATATCAATATTTTATATAAACCACACTGACAATTTATGTTATAATTTGCAATAACTGTAATGCTATCATATTTATGTATATCAGCAATTGTGATTTTCAAGAACACCATAATATGTAATTTATGATCAAATTACAGCAGTGATTGCTATATCTAGTTAATTTCAATTTTATATTATACTTGAACTTGTGTGGACATCACTAATATGTGATAAAATTAAATGTGGAAATCACTTAATTTAATTGTTCTTATACATCAATAGTATATGTATCCTCTACCATTTTTGTCCTAATAGTTTTATCAACTTTATGTCCAATGTCAACACCATGTGGTTGATCCTAAAAATCCTTTGCTTCTTATGAAGATTTTTCCTTTTTTTGTTCTTTTTAGAATTTTTATCTTATGGCATTCTCATTGTTTTATAGCTCTTCATTATCCTTACTTTCTTCCTTTGTGTAATACTTATAGATTATAGTAATGCATTTTTATCATTCTTCCAATATTTTTGAGCATATTAAACATGATAAAATAGTTCTCAAGATAATCTTAAATCTAACAATTAAATATATGATTAAATGCAATCGTCATAAGAAAGAGACATAAATGAAACAACATAAGCAGAATTTTCAGATTATGAATTGATGAAAGTGTAGAATTTTATGTCTAGTAATGATTTCTAGACACTAGATGTAAGTGTGTAGTTCATTATAACCCTACATATAATTTATAGGAATTGCGATTGTGAGGCTAATAACCTTTATGTGGTTATTCTAAATTTGTTTGCATTATTTTCAATAAAGAAACATTAAGACCTAATATATTATTTTTAATTATTATTTTTAGGTTAAGCTTGTAAGTTGTAACCCTATTTCAATTTTCAGTTAATGTAGAAGTTGTTCTCTATACATCCTACATCGATACGTAGATAACGATGTCAATCAACATTCATCAAAATTTTATGTGAAGACACATAATATGATTTAATTGACTATTAAATAGAATAAAATTACAAGAATCATAAAAAAAGCATCACTAGACACCATCAACTCATAAAAAGGTAACTATCACTATAAATTGGCCTATAGGGCACATGTCTTGTCCTATATGCAAGATAATACAACAACATAAAATATGAGCCAGAAAATGTCACCTGTTACAAGAGAAATTAAAATGAGGGTTATGAGAAACTAAAGACGAATAATTGAGGGTAGTAGATATAAAGACAAGTGATATGAATGAATTTGGTTAAGTTTTTAGATATTATTTCATGTGAATTCATTCCCATTTTTTATGTGAAGGTACTCAAATTATTGTTAAATTGTGATTACTGGCAGGTTAAAACTCTTAGCACAAGTTATGGATTAGGATTACAAGTTTTGGAGGGGTTTGGATCAAAAATTGGTTGGAAGTCTACTGCCCAGGGCAATATATAATGGGTTAAAAGGTTATAGACAGCTGAATGAGAGATTCCTGCAGACCGACGTATTCTAGCAATTTTAAGACTAATACAACAGGTCCTTACACCACCGTATTAGGTCCCCAGACCGAAGTATTAGGGTCTATTAGCAAAAAAAAAAAAAAGGATTGAATTGTCTTTTCACCTAGCCGTCTTACCTTAATGATAAATGTTATAAAAGAGAAAAATAGAAAAGAGGGCCAACAGAGAGAAACAGAACACATAACACAAATATACTTATCTTGATTTTTCTTTTGTTCATTGCAATCTTAGTGATTCTCTTAGGATTTTTAGGTTAGATTTTGATTTTGCGGAATTGTTAATCTACCACACTGATGTTTCTAATTAGTTTTGCTTCTTATTAGCAGTTGTTAAATGTTTTCATATCTTTATTTTTGGATTTAGCTTTTCTTGAATGTTTAAATGAATTGTTTTAGGGATTTTGGGTTTGATATTTCAAGAACAATGTATGAATGTTGATTTTAATTCAATGGGTAGCTTCGATTTCCAATTTCTATATGAATTTTAGTTGTTCAAGCTTCCGTCATGGGTTATGTTTGTTATTATTTTAATAGTTTTAGTAGTTATTAATTGGATAATTTGCTTATTTTATTTTAATTCTTAATAGTTTTGATTAAGTTTTGATTTAAAGATGAATCTTTACATAATTTCATATTATGAAGTATTTTAATTTCAGTTTTGTTTTGTTCTTAATGTACTAGAAATTCTGTTTCTTAAGGAATTAGTTTGAGAATTGTTGATTGGTTTATATTTTGTTAATTGTTAGTATATATAGCTTAAGTTTTCATTAGTAAAAGTCTTGAATTTTGGTTTCCTTGATTATTGTTAATTTTCCAGCTTTGATTTTCTTAATTTAGATATGGATCTTGTTTATTTAATGCTTTTGTGGATCAATATAAACATGTGTAGCAAGTTTTCTTTATGGTTTAAAGATATTTCAGGGATAAAGGGATGAAAATTATGAGAATGGAGTTGAACTTGTTTTGAATTTGTGCTTTTAGGTCTAGGTTGATTTGGAACTTAGGTTAAATGTCAAGAATTAGGAGTTGCTTTTAGGCTTGATTACCCTACAGGTAACTTCCTAATCCAAAAGTTAGGATTGAGCGTGTGATACATAATAGTCCATAACGATTTTTGGAAGTGGCAATAGGTTATTTGGATTTGTTAGGATACTTAATCAACTAATCTAGGGTCCCATGCCTTTAGATTACATCTTCTGAACTTGTGAGTAGAATACTTAATCAACTAATCTAGGGTCCCATGCCTTTGGCTTATTCTAGGTTATAGTGGAGATAGGGGTGTTTCTAGAACTTGTTAGCTTTGTCTACCTTAGAGAAACTAAGGGTTTGAGAGCTTATTCGAACTTATAGTTAATACCATGACTAAAGTACCTTTTATTTAGATTCAATGATCAATGATCATCCTGAAATCTCGAAGACATCTCCAACTTATTTCTTTACTCTTGTTATTAACCTTTTCTATATTTCCTTTTTATTTGTCTTTCTTTTACTTTCATTACATCTTAGCTTATTTCGCTTTCATCACTTCAGGGTGTTTTCATTCCTTTGTCTTGCAACATTTGAAATGGCATTAACATTCTAGCTCCTTTTGGTTCGACCCTAGCTCTCAATTTACTGCATAGTTTTGAAGTTAAGAATTTATTATTTAGTAATTGGCGACATGCTATCAATAAGAAAATAGATATATGTAATTTACCTTAAATTGGACATGGGAAAATGTTAGTGGGTTTAGTATGAAGAAATCAGGACCTAAGCATGAAGAAGGCAGCGTGTGTGTCTTTACAGTCGATCAAATTGGTCAACACACTGATCATTTTTTTGGTGTGTAAGTTTCCTTAAGTCCATAAATTAGGGTTATATATATCAATAAGCTACATTATGCCAAAAGTTCAAAACAAAACCTTTTTGCTCCCTATAATTACATCCTCAGATTATTTATTTAAAAATGGTAGACAATAGAAATTGGTAAGAGGCACACATAAGACAAACATAGTTTGTAATTTCACCAAGCTCTATCGCTACAACATTATCTAGAAATAGGTTATGTTGACATAGAAAAGAATTTGTAAGTCCTATGGCACTCAAGAGGGGGGTGAATTAGGTATTAAAATTTTTTACAAATTCAAAACTAGCACCCTAATTTAATTGGAAAACTAAATGCGATCACTAAACCAATATTCAACCTAATATGGAATGTTAGTGCAAATGTTAAAGTAAATGCAATGAGAGAGATAGAGAAGGACACAAGGCAAATTTTTAAGGAAGTTCACCTACCCCAAAGATAGGCTACGTCTCCCTTCCAACTACTTGTTGGATGATCTACTAAT
>JAOXYD010088927.1:0-25780 GCA_028565735.1 Pinacopodium congolense
ATCCTCGTGGGATCGATATCAATTATACTATAAGTTACGATCTGTATACTTGTAGTGTAGTTAAAACTAGCAAACAAGTTTTGCATCAAATCAAATTAATAGGCTATAAGATTAGGAAGTTAACTCCTAAAATTTGAATCTCATAACTCAAACTCTAACAAAAAATCAAGGTTTGGTCATAGAACGATTAATTTGTGTTATTTATTGATTATTCCAAATAACCTAAGTTGATTTTTCAAACCTTAGATCATTTATTAATTTTGTCTTAAGTGGCCAGCTTAAAAACAGATTGTTTAGCCCTTCAATAAATAAAAATGAGTCCTTTAAACATAAAAAAGCTCAACTAATTCACTTACACAACAATCCTTAGCTAAAAATTGAGTTAGCCATAGTTAGGTGAGCCTTTTTTTTTATGTTTAAATACTTAGAAAATCCTATACTAATGCATAACTATCACTTGACGATATCATAATGAGAGATGATGATCGAAAATTGGTATCGGCACAGGGACCATAAGCTAAGATACTTATAAAGGAATCATGATTATTACAATACTTCTATGATATTACAGGACATAAGTGTACATATATGGATATTCATATTTTAAATCATAATATGAATATGATTATGTGTCAGTAATAGGAAAGGTTAGTCATAAAATGAATTTAACGTGATTTCTCAAAATAACTACTAATTGATGGTTAATCCTTGTAATTTTGATTTCAATAACCCTATATACAATAAGGAATGGACTAGGCAAGTCTAAATATATGATGCATTTCATGTATCATAACTTTGAAGAACGATTGATGTGAGCAATTGGTATCATAACTACCATATAATTTTTCCACTAACTATGATATCGAGTAACAGTTGTTGTATTTTAACACTATAGCAGAAGATCTTGATAATGTATAAATGGCAACACATGATATATTGTTTATTATTTTCTTCGAAAAATAGCAAGTGACATATGATTATGTATTTGTAGAAACTAAAATTATGTGTATCACCTTGTGTAAGGACATGTAAAGGCAACAAACAATAATTTATTGGTGATATGATCCCATGGTACTATACAATAATTAATTGGAGTGCTATAAATGTCAATGGGTGAGAATTGAAATTTCTCTCATGTATTGAATCTTACTTGGGAAGCCACTAATTATATGGTGGGAATTGAAATGTAGAAAATATAGCTTTGGGCAGAGCATTTTTAATTTACTACTTAAGCACTATTTGTCCATTTAATTATACTAGTTTACTATCTAAAACAACACTATTTTAGCCATAATTTTTTAGGAAGTCATCCATCAGGAAGGTGTTTTACATTGGTTGGATTAACATTATCATTCCTTCCAATTATATTTTGATGTTAAAAAAATCATATTTATCATATAGTGATGTTCATAATAAATATGAAATCAACCATTAGTTAAACTTTAAGAGTTTGTTGTGGTGAAAGATGATGTGCATGTTGATCATTTGTGATGCATGCCTAATGAAGATATGGTATCTTTATTGTTAGGGTTTATAACCTCAATCAATATGGTGAAGAGTATCTACACTTCAAATTAGACCATTTTTTAACCTAATTTTCCTCACATATTTAAAGGTTTCATCTAATATGAGAAGTTATGGTAATCTTACTATAAATCCACTAAAGTGGACCCCTCTCATATAAACTTCGATTATGGTAAGATGATTCTTAAGTGAAATGTAGATAGTTTTTATAAGGTCTTCTTTCATAGCATGTTCATAAATGTTTTGTGTGGTTGCATGGTTAGATATGTTGTCTAACTAACCCCTACGTTCTTTAACTTATCTTTATTAATGGTCATATGTAAGCAAAATAGGCATTGTATTTGATAGTTTTTGTGAACCTAACCATGGGGTAAAGTAGTTTAGTTTTACCTGAGATTGTGAATTTTCATTATGATGTACCTATTTGTGCACTTGAAAAGTTGTTTTACACTTATGTATTGAATTAATATATAGATTGAACTAGGTGTTAAAAATGGTTATATGTAATAAACTATGATAATGATTATAGGTTTAAAAAAGGAAACAAGGTTCTGATTTGAAAAAAGATATAGCTACTAGGAGTAGAGGACTAGATGCTAGTCAAATAGATTAGTGATGTGGGCTTGAATAAGGACTTGAATAAGGACATATTTTTTCGTGCAACACAAATGTTATGTTGTGTTTTCTTATGTAATTCATGTAATGATTAAACTCATTGTTAATATTATTTGTATGTAATAACTTGCAACAATGCTTATAGGCTAAACAAAGTAAGTAAACTTTTCAATTGGTCGAAGATATGGTGGTAATTAATAGTGGCCTTGGTAGTCAATATCGTAAAAGATTTAATGTTAAAAAATTGATATTTTATGGCAATAGAAACTAAGTAATGGCTGTAGTAGTCTAAAATCAATATCCAATTAATTTCTCTAGGGTTGAAAAATACGCTGCTATGGAGGTAAAGAATATGACATGGTTCGCATGCTCAACAACCAGTAGGTTCAGTGGGTGCATGATATGGAATTTGGCCAGATGCTAGAAACAAATTAGTTTAGTATATGTGTAGATTTGGGTTATTGGTTGTGTACGTGCTTTAACCCAGACGACCTGTTTTTGAGTATTTAAGATGGGTTACATGAGGAGATATGGAGTGACAATGTTGGGTGGATTTTAGGGGTGTCAAATATTCTTTGACATATTCTAATGAAAGGATTAGAATCGAAAATTGATTTCCTTCTAATGAATATTAAGTCAAAGAAAACAAGATTGAAATCAAACTTGTTCTTAAAAAACTATAAGATGCAACTTAAGAGGAAGCTTTCTGCAGACATTTCTTGTTGTATGTTTTGGGAGTGTTCTTCTGTCTTAGTATATCATATGGGATAAGTGCTAATCTTTTAATCAGTTTGACTGAAGCTTATAACTACAAGAACATGGCCTGTGCTTAGTTTGTATTGAATCACCTTTGTAAGAATGCGAGGAGATTCCATGAAACTTTTTGTGAGAAGGGGTTTGTCCCTTATATGTGAGGATGCATCATTGTCTTGATGGTAAGTTAACTATACAAGTATCTATGTTGTGGTGTGTAATTTGCTTGTAAGTATCTTTGAATTGAAAATATTCTTATGTACATATTTTTTTACCTAGATAGGTTATGGCTTAATCGTCTACTAAAGTAACAGAATGCTGCTTATATAACTAATTGGGATGAATTTAGAATTAAAGAGGTTGTGGACTTGGACAAGTTTGGACCCTAACATTATGGAAAAGCAAAGTTTAAATGTTTTTTTTATAATTACTTTTCCTTATTTTCTTAACAAATACTATGACTACAATATTGGTTATATTGTGAGGTTTTATTTATAATTTGTTTAAATAGACATGGATGGTATGTTATGGTGAAGAACACCCACCTACACGTAGGGGCAAGTGGAAAAAACCAAAAAACAAAAAGACAACTGCAATTGAAGGCATGTCATGTTCCATTTAAGCATTAAAAAAAATGCCATCCCTTCAATTAATTGTGTTCCACCATATGTGGCTATCTCTAACATGGCATTCAATGTGTTTTAATATTTGTGTAGAGCTTAGGACAATAGAGTACCTATGGAACAACTAGCACAAATGAACATGATGCATAGAAACCTTCAGAAAAGCATTATAAAGCATTGGAAAGGCATGGTATGGATGATGAGATCCCAGAGATCGAGGGTACAAAGTTTATAAAGTAGGACACTCATGTCGTAAGTGGCAATTCTAAGGGTATGGAAGGGATTAAGTCTCTTAACAAGGCTCTTTCAAGGGGCCAAAAAAATATATGGGATAATTGTTTGTGTTCACAACCTATAACAATTGAGTTGATTTTATTTTTCTAATCAATGACAATATTAACATGTAATATACCTTCTTGAACACACAAGTGTCAATTAAAGATGTTAAACTAAGGAAGTTTTCAATCATATGCTTTGATGATGACACAATATTATTATTACTAATGATTAGTTTTTAATGCATTAGAAAGATAAGAAAATGTAAAAGTGTAAGGAAATGTTTTAAAGCCTAAGGTAGAAGAGTTTAAATGAAGAAAATGATGATGAAGTAAGCTTTAATGAGAAGAAAAATAATGGATGATCAAGAGTGAATATCAAGATGTGAAGATCAAGTTGTGCAGGTTTAGGATTGTATCTTAGTATTATAAGTTTCTTAAACTTGATCTTTATCAATGCTTAAAAGAGCTCTCACATTTGCATGAGTATTTGCATATAAATTTTGGATAAATGTTTTAATGATTAGTTGAATTTGATTATGACATTGATATCTTAGGAATTGGTTTAGAGTGTCACATTAGTATAAAGTTTCATATTCAAGATTAAATTGTGTGATTTAATTTAAAATAAGTCTTCTTGATATGTCTAAATAATCTAAAATGTTTTGGAGAGTTGGTTGAGTATTGTTTAGTTTATTTAAGTCAAGCTTTTATATGAAAATGATTTTGGGAAATTTTAGAAACTCACTGAAATGATTTTTGAAAATTTGGAAAGGTCGTAAGTGTTTAAATTTCATAAAGAAGGCATATTTTTCATATTGATTTAATTGAAATGCTGTGATATCTAAAATCATTTTAGGAGTAAAATAAAACTTGTTTTAAAGGTGTTTATAAAAGGTGTTAGTATGCTTATGAATTGTTTAGAATTGGTTTTGAAAAAAGGTTTCCAAATAAGTTTTATTTTTTATAAACTAAGACATATCTTTATGTTTGAATGTACTTGATAAGTATTAATGTCTAAAATCATCTTAGAGAAGTTTTTAAACTTAATTGGAGTTGCTTTTCATGTTAGGAAAAAGTTTGGAATTATATAGACATGTTTTGAAGAGTTTTTTAGTGTCTTTAATGGTGGTTATCAACCTAGGCTATCAAAGGCTAGTTATAGTCATGAAATCCACCATTATAGTCCTATAGAAGACATTAACGTGGGTTTCCTAAATCTATTCATGGCATCGTTAATAGTCGAACAAACCTAAAGTAATGTCTTGATAGCAGAATGGCTAGTTTTAATAGTTCCACTTTTTAACAAACTTTCTTCACCCTAATATCTAGAAAACCTTCACAATGACTTTATTAACTTCTTAACTATATAAATAAGAGTTCCAAAGCTTTTGATATAATATTTATTCAATTTTATTGAAGATTTGAGCCTATAAAGTCTCCCATACAAAAGTTGTCCAATTTTTTAATGTTCTTGAGCTTCCTTGATTCAATCCTTTTATTTAAAGTTTCATTTTCATTTTTTTATTTAATCTATTTTTCTAGAGTCTTTTGGACTCTTAGAAAGTTGTCAAGCTATTTTTGTGATTTTAAAAGGCTAGAATCATTTGTTTATAAGACTAGAACTTTAACAACACATTTGACAGCTTATACATGTTATTGGTTTGGTCTGGTTTTAATCCTTCTATTTTATGCATTAATTTAGTGTTTATTGTTTTAATATGGTTGTTACCAAATAATTAATGTTCCATTAGGTTTACTGTGTTAATTCTATATCATCTGAAAGGTTAGAAGCATTGATTTACTAAGTTGGAACTTAGGTGCCACAATTTTTTGTAGCTTGCATATTCATGTGTTCAATATGATTTTTGAATGCTTTAATTTTGCTTTTATTGCATCAATCAAGTTTATTATGATTCATTAAGGTGTTAAGAAACTTTCCATATTATTTATTTGGCTCTAAAAATTGCAATAACGTTTTTATTAAGTGAGCTTCATTAATACACCATTAAAGGTGTACTCGGTTACTTCATTTAGTGAATTTGATTTGCTTGCTTATTGTTATTGATTAAAGGGTTCTCTTTGCCCTTAAAAAGAGTCTTTATAGGTTGCTCTAGACCATGTTTAATAATATTTAAGTTACATTGATCATTAAATGTTAATTATATTGATTTATGCCATGCATGAGTATTAGAAAATGCATGAGGTACATGCATTGCATTTATTGCATTTGAGCCCTTATCTTTCCTTGTTTTTTTTTATCAAGAATTTGTTAAGTTATATGAGCTTGAATTAAGGCTTAGGTAGCATAAGTTTTGTGGCTGGTTTGTAAGTAAAATTTTTGGATATCAAGTGTCACTTTAAGGGTCACTCTTCAAGCATCTAAAGGAAAATTATAAGGGTTTCTCTTGACCCATTGATGAATAAGAGAGAAGTAATGTTATAAAGGCTCCTCTTCACCTCCTTTATGGAAAGAAGAAGTTGTCAGGATTACTCTTCATCCTAAGGAAGGTTACCTTTGTGAAATTTCTAATAAGTATTTGGATGGAGGACGTAGGCTATTATGTGGTAGTCAAACCTCTATAAATCACTTGTGAACTCTCTTCCCTTCATTTTTTTATATTTATGTAATTGTGTTTGCTTATTATTAATTGAATTTGATTCATTTTTCCATAAGCATTGTCATATCATAGAGATTTAATTTTAGGTTAAGATTGCATAGAGTTCAAAATTGGTTTATGTGGTTTAAGTTCTTTAGTTTAATAAGAAAAATTTTAAACACCCAATTCACTCCTCTCTTGAGTGCCATAAGGCTTACACAAGAGATGTAGCATGCTGAGCATGTGATAGAGGCTATAGGACCTGTGCATGATTATTATACACTGGAAGTGGTTTTAGGACCTTCTGTGGGGTAAAGGAAGATAAAGATAAAAACTGTAGCCTACTTCCTAAAATCCTCATGCCATTATATCAAATCAATGCAATATTGATATAATATTTAATGTGTGTAATAGTCTAGGAAGAAAAGTGCCACCCCAGCATCAAGAGTGGAAGATTCCATTGCTAAACCTTTAGTTACTAGTTCAAAATTGACATATGTTAAATATCTACATATGAATGCTAATTTGAATATGAGGTTAGTGATTCTATAATTATACCAGAAAGGGTTACTAGTGATTGAATTCGTTAAGTTATTAAATATTGTGGGCTATGTAATTGAAACTTGTCAAATGATTATGCAAGTTTAATGATGCAGAAGTTGTGGGAAATGCACGATGCTCTCTAATGTTGAGTGATGTGCATGCCTACCTCAGAGTTAGATTTGCAATTAATCACACAACATGTATACCTTGTAATGTTGTGAACACATTTGTAGAATGACACATTCATTCATTATAACAAAATCAATTACTAGTTAAATATGCTATCCATATTTTTGTTGTTTTAAAGGGGATTTATGTCAATTTTCATATAGAAAAGTGTAGCAAAACCTGTATTAACACTTTCTAAAATCTACATTATCGATGTCTCTTTTATGATAAGTAAAGTTTAAAACTTTGCCTATCTTATTGATTGACTTATGCTAGCTAAACTTCCATGCCATAGTGGTTTATGCTACTTGTCGAGAAAAGTATGGAAGTTTCTAATTAAAGAAAACATGCTTCTTATTATGGAGAGATATGGGAAAATGATGTCAATTTTGGGTTGGGCATTAATTGTTACGTTGCATCTTGGGCAAGGTCAAACATACCCTACAAACATATGTTTTTAATGTTTCAGAGAACGTGTGTTTCTGATGGTATTATATAATGTGTTTGGTCATCATGTCAAGACCATCCAAATTATGGTTCTTGTGTTCAATAACAATCACTAGTGGTTATGTTGCATTGACATCCTCGCAAAGGAAATAAGGATCTTTGACTCCTGCTCTACCACTTTAAGTGATAAGGAAGAACTGTGCATGGAAATGGTACTTACATTTATAAACCCAAATTTAAACATCTTATATTAACTACCTTAACTACTGGTTGGTTATCCCCAAGCACAAGTGTTATTGAGGATACTAATGGATATAGGGTTTACTAGGAATTTCAAAGAGCCATGGGGAAAATGGGAACTGTCTTCCTACTAGAATTTTCTAAAACAAGCATATAGATAATTAGAAATTAAAGAACTACTGTAATGTTACAATTGATACTCTAATGACTATATTGTTAAACAATTTAGTTTATACAATTAAGACGAGTAATAGGTTAACATATGTCAATAACTTCTGTATCTAAAGATAAGACATCAGTTTCTATCTGTTCTATGTTTCGGTGTTATGGAGACATGATTAGACTATTGACTAGATAATAGTATGGTTTACTCAAATCTAACATCATTACAATGTAAATTTAGTTAGAATGGTGACTAAATAGTAGGATGGTTGTAGTTTGAAGATCCTGCTTCATTCCATACATATATATGTAAGTAGTTAATGGGAAGTGAATTTAATATGCCTTGCCACATGTTTCAATGTTGGGACATGAGGACTAAACATTGAGAAGATGAATGTAGTATATAACCATGACAATATTGTGATTATATGTATGAACTTACAAAAACATGTACTGAAAGTGATGTATGGGTGTATATGATAAATTCCATGGTAATGTATTTGGTACTACAGCTTTATAGTACATTTTGAAAGATTTGGTTGTACCACATTCATTCTTTGTATGTTCAACATTTGACTCCTATTTAATAAAGTACATATGTTGAAATCATAATGTTTTAAGTGTAAAGTACGTGTCCATATCGTTTCCTTAGGCATTTTTATTCAAGTTACTAACTACTACTAACTTATAAATTTGCTTCCACATGGTTATGTGCCTGTGAACTTTTATAAGAAAAAAGTTATAAAAAATGGTATCAAGCATACAAAAAAATGAAATAATTGGATGACATTAGTTAATTGCTAATAATTGTGTGTTAGTATGTGTTTTTCTAAGTGTTAAGTTTTGATTATTTAAGTGTTTTTTATTTTTTTGTATTTTATTACTTAATTATTAATGTTGGGTTAGAATTAAATTTTATTGGTGTATTTATTTATTGTGTATGGTAAGTTAAATTTAAAAATTAAAGTTGAAAAGAAGAAAAAAAAAAGAGCTTGGAAGACTACAGCCTAGCCTGCTTGGAGAGAGCCTTCCTTTAGCCCCAGCCCATGCACACCCAACTTGCACCAGTCAGCCCATGCCTAGACCACTCCCACCTCCTCTCCACACCAAGCAGCAACCTAAGACACCAGCCCTTTCTCCTCCAATCAAGTAGCCTAGTAGCTCTAACGCGCCAGCCCATCTCCCGCTCTCCCTCAAGCCCGCCCCTACCAACTTGCTGCACAGCCCTCTAGAATAAGTTGTGGCCCCAGCCCGCTGCCTCCTGTGCTGCTTGCCCGCCTGCGCTAGTCTAGGCCCTAGACGCAACCTGCCAACCCGCGCAAGAGCTCAGAGCCCCTGCAGCTAGCCCGCGCCCCTCGCCCCAGATGCGTGCCCAAGCTCGCGCACGTCCTGCGCCTGGCTCGCGCTTGTGCTGGGCCGCACCCCAGTCCACTCTCCCACCAGGCTCCCCTCACCTCTTGTACCAAGACCAACCTAGCTGCCTTCACCTCCATGGACTAGTCCTCAAGATAGACCCAGTAGCCCTCCTTCAAGCCTCCTATACCCAAGCAATCCAAGCCCTAGGAGACCTAAGTAGAAAACAAAAAGCAGCGAACATAATTAATTTGTGACGGCGTAGACAATGAAACAAGGGAGAGTGGACATAAATGAGAGTAGAGATGCAGGAGGCGATCCAAAATTAGAAGAAGAAGAAGAGCATCATGCACACACTAGGAGACAAGCTACACACAAGTAGATATTCGGACAGAAAAAAAGATAGCTCCAAGCCACCATACAAGCACAAAAACTTCAAGAGTTCATCAAGTTCTTTATTTTACTTTTAGATTTGTTTTAATTTCATTTTAATTTCAATTTGCTTTTATTTTATTATGTTTTGCATTATCAAGAATATAGACTTGACTGAACTTATTTTTATTATTATGTGTGGCTAAAATATTTTTAGGGTTTGTTGTTTGAATTATTTGGGATCCTTTGGTTGTTGATTTAATTTTTATAAATAGTTGTGCTGTTTATTGAGCGTAAATCCTACAACAAATCGAGAGAGTGAGGTAGGTACTTTGTGTTAGATGTACAACAAGAGTTAGCATTTAATAGGCCTATAGACAACAAGTTATTGATTTATTAGGAAGAGATTTCGATAAATTGATAGACTACATATAGGATAGCTTCATATCTAGTTAAATGTTTAGGAAATTCTTTGAATGTCAAGAGATCCCAAAGTTAATGCTAGATTATTTAGCTAGTGACATTTAGTTGCATCTTGAGAAAGAGTAGCTAAAATATTAAGAAATCTTGGGCCAAATATAAATTAAATCAATTAACCAAAGGGAAATAAATAGGGATAACGACAAATTCTATTATTAAATCTTTTTTTTCTCTGAATTTCATTTGCGGTGTTGCAATTGGTTGTGTTGCTTACTGTTGCTTCCTAATTTTTTGCATCTTATTTATTTATTTAATTTAATTTGCTTAAATTGATTTCTTGAACAAAGCGCAAACAAAATTGATAGGGTGTCTAGATTTAATCCTCGTGTGATCAATATCCGTTATTTACTATAAGTACGACCCATATACTTGTGGTTTTAAGCATAAAACTAGTTGTTTGTTTTGTGAACATCAACAAGTTTTTAGCGTCGTTGTATGATATTTTGCAAACATCAACAATTGCAATTTGTTTTGCTTGATAATATAGATGAATTATTGCTTAATATCATACATGGGATTTACTAATGGTTAATGTAAAAGAAAAGAGATAATATAGTTAATAACATAACCTAACATGTCATTAGTGGCGAATTTCTACTTCCTAGACGATGAACTCCCTTATTATTTTGGCATATTTTTTAACGTACAATCAATTTTTTCCAATGACAACCATAAGATATAGTGTTCAATAGTATTTTGACCATTTTCATGTTCAAGTCCAAATATTATATAAAAAATATAGTAACCTTCCTCAAATAAGGTGGGAAAAACATCTATTTTGTTTATTGCCAATAACTCATCCCCCCCTCCCCAAACATTACTCTCTCCTATGTACTTAAACATGACTTATATAAATGATTGCTATATGAATAGTGTGTCCACAAACTAGTTAATGTGAAATTGTTTACCATTACATCAAAGTGGTTTCACTTGCCTGTACTAGGAGAAAAAGAGAGATTGCATTATTAACACATAATACAAGTACATAAAATTTTCCAATATGATTCCATCCTTGATGCTTACATAAATTTGGTAAGTCTGTCAACCTAGTACTAACCTTACCGCCACTCCTATGGTTTGACCACCCTACTTTAAACATCCACCTCATAAATTTTGATCAGATTTATTTACACGAGAATTAATGCAAGACATGATAAGGGATTTAGGATGAGAGGGTAAATTACCCATTTCATTTCCATATTAGTCATATCTTTCCTTAGGAACTTGGAAAGCCATTCCCACTAGCTTAGCCACACTACTTCTATGGAGTAGAGATGAATGGTTTAAACTCATTTGGGATAAATTGATTTGTAATCAAATTATGAAATAAGCTGTCCTATACGAAGTCCAAGTTACGTTGTCAACATAGAACTAGGTCAATGGGTCAATTATAAAGACACTCTAAACATGAGACAATAATAAAGAACATATTATTTCTATGAAAAACATGTGATTCACCATTTCCTAAGTGAAAGGGTAAGGAATACCTTACAGTTTATGTTCTCAACTTACAAAACCTTACACAATGTTACCATATGTAAATAGTAAATTTGAACAATCAAATACTTTGTACATCATCAACACATGTATTATAGAACATATATATTAGTATGATACATAAGACTATATATTACTTAGTTATTGCGTGCTACAATTGCATATATTTCTGAAACATTTTTGACAAAACAAGTCATATATCTTTTTTACAACTACTTTAACACAAGTTGTAACATTTGGAAACATTGATTAAACATTAAACAAATAACCCTCATTTTGACATAGTACAAACCTGAAATATTGCCTTCTAATAGTTGTTAAATAAAATTTCAATAAATGAATAACTTTATCCTATACATGAATGAACACTTCTTCCTTGCCAATTGAAACACTATGCATCTAACTACTACTCTCAATTTTACACTTAACAGATAATTTCTATATTTAGGATTTGTTACCACTTTTAACCTTATTTAGAACTGTGAAGGAGTGCAAACTATACTAATGCTAATGAACCTCTCTATCAGTTTGACACCACTATAAATAGATATCATGTCCTAATTTCTTTCTTGTTAGTAATTGCTGTCATAGTTCATTATGCAAAGTGGATGAATATAATATCCTACATTGATATGGCTTTATTTTTCATATATCATATTTTAATTTTTATAGTGCACTTACTTTTCTAGGGATAAGCTAATGTCCAATTAGTTAACACAATCTAGCCATGGAATTCAAATATAAAACTTACGTCAGAAACTGAAATTTCATTATAAATCTTAGTTGACATGTCTGAAGGCCACATTAGAGGTTTAATTTGTAGTCTACTATTTTATTATACCATTTGCATATATTATACTGTACATGAACCCAATGACAACATATACAGACATATTGATTTTGAAAATCTGCATTCCTTTTATTAGTGATATTGTTTTGGATAGTGATCATAGAAATTCGACAAATGGGATGGATTTACTATGTTAAAAAAATGTTGATGTTGGAAAAAAATCACACCCTATGGTTTATATAGGTATAAAGCTTACTAGATGGTAAGATGTGTTTGAAGTCTATTAAAAGTACACTAAGACTCATGTAGAGTGTACATGTCTAGGTGATTCATATGCAATAAGGGTCATATTTATAAGTCAGTAGTAGTGAACAAGTTGCCCCAAAGATCATCACGTAAAATTGATTGTAAAGCTCAATTAAACTGTCAACTAGTTGAGGGTTATGGTCTATAGTTAAATTTGATGTCATCCACAACCACATATTTAACTCGAACAATGTCAGATTCATGCACCGACATCTTGCAGTTGAATTTCATATGAGAAGAAGGTTGGAGTTCAATGAATTGTGTGGAATAAGACCATGCACAAACCTTTGGACAATTGTTACCAGCTCTATATGTTATGAAAATCTTACATGCTCGAGTAAGGATTGCTTAAAATATTTCGACATGATCAGATAGAACAAACTGGTTTAGTTTAGAAGGTGTCGCAGTTGGGACATTCACTATGAATATTAGTTAGTAACCAGCACACGCAATTTTCTCTTCTAGGTTATTTGTATTCAAAGGCATATTTTGTTGTTACATTTTCATAATTAACATTCATGATAAAGTGAGTAGTTTCCATGATCATCTTAATTTGAGAAGGTGGCATAAAGATGTTATAAGATGCCATACCCAAATAAAGATAGGCGGTGAAATAGATGTTGTTACTTATCAAATTAATTGGTTGGAATATGAATTTTACAACATTATATACTATGTGATTGACATTGACTAACAGTGTAAGTATTTCAAAGGTATGTTAGACCAAGCATTTGTGACACTTAGTAGTGATGTAGGAAGGGAGGTAACCCACAGTGATATTCGGTTGGATGGAAGGAGTATAGAGTTAAAGGATCTCGTCATGTCTAGGCGATGAAGCAGACTTGGCATTAAGAGGTTGAGATCATAGTGGGAGGATGCCATCAACAACAAATGCAACATGATGTAAGTAAGGAGCGTTTCCCTTAACAATTTAAGTTTCCATGTATAATGTCCACGTAAATAAAGCGTGATGATCCAAAATTATTTTTTCTTTTTTATGTAATATTATAGAAATTAACACTTTATGTTTGCTACATTTGGAATGGAAAAAAAATACCATCACATCTGTGTATACATCAATGCTGATGTTAGCTTCCACTAGTGCAACCTTCCTCCATAGCCATGCCCAACTCCTAGTCTCCCTCCTATGAAGAACATAGAAACACTAATTCAAATGAAGCAATTATGTATAATCTAAAATAATGAGGCTCTAACTAAACTAGAACTATAGTAAAAAATTTATATTTCATCTCCCTTAAAACTAATGCATTAAAACTTATAAATTGTGTATATTAGTTTACAACCTAACATAAATCTCACTTACCATTTCTCAAAAGCATGCCCCCATAATCATAGAAGTATATTTCACTAACATTACTGGAATTTCTTTAAGGTGTATGCTGCTACTAGGTTGTAGATTAGTCAAACAACTAAATAGCTCAGGTTTATTAGTTCAACTACACGTTTATTCCTCTAACAAGATGAATTGCAGACCTCATTTCTAAGACCTAATGATAAAAGCTACTAAAATAGATTCTAAACCCTAAATTTTTGGTGTGTGTTCAATTATGTTTAGATAATATAAAGTACAATAATATCACTTCAATAATAAAAGTTACAGGACGAAGTATTACCCTTAAGTTTTGTTGATATAAATAGAAGACTTTGTTTTCACTTTCAAGGTATAGGACAAAGAGTAGAATGAATTATTGTCTTCAAAGAATAAGCCAGAAAAAATAGGGTTAATACATTTCTAAAGTAAAACCTTTTCACCACAAAGAAACTTCTTAGATATGTCTCATTAAGTGTGAAGTTACCAGTACAAACCTCGCCCTATGTTGCTTATTTTATTTGTGTCGACGTTGTGATGCACAGTAACAATATACAATAAATACACTATGGTACTTATATGTTTTCCTCATATTACTTGTACTATATCTTATTTTAACTATAGGAACAACATCTTATTTTAGGGCATCGTTTAGCCATGCTTTTATACCCTATTTATAAATAACTGTATAAAATATATATGATTCTATATAACATTTACAGCCATAATGTAGAAAGTAAATGCCATGAAATGGTCACATGTCTAAAACATAAGATGTTGTGACATATAATATATTTCAACAAGTAGGGAAACCTTACAATGATAATGATTTGTACAACTAATAAATACAAGGTAGACCATAATTTGAAACGTAATTAATGACCATTGTACAAAACATACAATAACTTAAAAAATAGTATACCAATACTTTATATAAAAATTAAAGAATCCATGTTTAGCAATACACATACTTATATTCAGTTTTAAATATAACTAAGTCCACGATTAAAAATGACAATGTGTTTAGCTAATACACTTATTTATATGTTGGTAAAAATATAGCTAAGTCTATGATTAAAAATGAAAATGTATAAAAGTATTTACGCCTTTGTACATAACACCTCGATACCTTATATAAACAATTACACTGCCTTGTACAAGCTATACAACACCATGCATATAGTAAGTCATACATAACATAAGAAACCATAACAAATAATACACATTTCTTTCATAAACCATACATTGATGTCAAACAATCTATACAACTAATTTATTCTAACACATTGCCTATATAGAGAGATGAACTTATCCAAGATTAAGCATGACTGTTAACGTCAACGTGTAATAAATGTCACCTTCAACATTGGCACATACCCTCAGTATCATTAAAGTAGAAAAGTAACAAATTGATGTCACTAATAGGAACTAAAGGAGATAGAACTTGGACATCCTTATGCATATGATAAGAAGCTGAAGCAATCGATTAAGCTAATTCCACCATCCCACTTGATATCGCATCACCAATAGGAACCATAGGAGATATAACTTGAACATCCTTAAGTTGATTGGTGGTGGTGGTGGTGGTGGTGGTGGTGGTGCTAATGGTGCTAGTGCATTCAGTGGAGAGGGAAAAGGATTCAATATAGAGGGGAAGTTACTACTGGCAATTACAATAACATCCTTATATCTTAACACTAGAGATTTCAACTAATTGTGTTAATGTTATAGAGGGTAGGAGGGGGATCCAAGTAGTTGCTCCCTAAATAAAATAGATTTTTAATTTGAAGACACAGTTATGAGTGCTAACCTAAAAGTGTAGGAAAGATGGACCTAGGATTTTAGAAAAGAAAATGATATGAATTGTTAATTAAAATTGAACTAAGGAGATGAACATTAAGGGGTCATTAGGAATTAATTCTTTTTTTGTTATTTTTATTTCTTTTTATTAAAAAAGAAACTTATTTGATTGAGATTTGTAGTAAAAAAACAAAAAAAATTATTTGGTTAAAATTTATAACAAAAAACTGAAAAAGAAATATATTTGATTGTATCATCTTATTTTTTTATTTTCTTCTTATTATATTATTATTATATATTAATATTTAAATTTTATTATTTAAATTCTTATTGCACACTTAAGTTAACAAATTCTTATTTTTAAAACGTAAAAGTTTTGAATATTTAATATAATTAAAGAAATTTATTAATTAATTCTATATAAGAAGAGTCTAAAATAAAATATAAAATTACACCAACTTATTCTAATTAAATAATATAAGATATTCATCAAGTGGTAAAGTTCTAGTTCTTAATATTAATACGTCTTACAAAAAAATTCAATTATAATTTCTATTAATATATTAATTTTACATCATCTCATGTTTGAAACATACTCCAAAGTTATGTTGGAGTGATAACATACTCCACTTGAGAATTTGCATTTTCATTTACACTTTTAACAATTTGATTTTCAATTTTTGCATAATGGTTAAATAATTTATTAGCATGCCCATGCATGTTCATAAAATTATATATAGTACAATAAGCAATAATGATATATCTCTACTTCTTCATATCATAACTAGGCATGTTTAAGAGGATAGGGGATCTTACTGTTAGAATGTTAAGACATTTTTCAATAACATTTATTAATGAAGAATGCTTGTAGTTAAATAATTGCTATAAACTTGATGGTCTTCTTCTTCATCTATAATATTGTAAATGACATCTTTTAACTGGATATGGTGAGAGAAATCTAGGCATATTAGTATAGTTAGAGTCCACCAATTACAACTTACCTAAACATATACAGAATATAATATTAAGAAAAAAATAAAATTTAATAGTAATAAATATATTAATTTAAAATAATATAATAACTTGAGGAGGCATTGAAAATTGGTTCACAATATTTATAATTATTTCTAAAATAATTGTAAATTCATTTGCACAATCTTCCTATCTAGCCGTTACATATCTAAAATGTATGTAAAATGAGCAACAACATACCATATTTTGTATTGGATTAGTTCTTTTATCCCTATATGATATTTGTTCATTAGTTGAACATGTGTCAATATATGTACCAGCTACTCATGCAATTCTAGATAATGAAATGATATTGTTAAAATGAGTAATTAAATAAAGACATAATGAAAATAGCAACAAAATGTATGATTGTACCTAAAAAATATGGAAAGTATTCTGAATTAAATTGAATCATAGGAGGTGTACTGGTAAAGGATGGTGGAGTGATGAATCTTTTTATGAGTCAAATAACTATATATTAGACTTTACAAAAATACTTCAAAATTTCCATGTCAAATGCTAAGAGTACTTTTCATTAACTCTATGCCTAATTATCATCAAGAAAATTGCAACTTATTATTCTATAATTAAAATTTTGGTGGGCTTTAATCCTCCTACACTTTTTAAATTTTCACATAAATTCAAGAAAATTGTCTTAGTCATTCTTAAGTTATTATAAATGCTTGTTAGATTCCTATTCAAAAGTTTCAATATACAGTTATGAGTTGATAATGATGAAGTTTTGCATGGTTGCTTGTGAGAATGAAATACTTCTTCTCTTCCTCAATATGCGAAACAACGGATGCCTTAATCATTTCCTTATCTAAATTTAAACCAAAATATGATAAAGAATCCATGTCTCTACCATACCAAAACATTAATTAATTAATAATTGCTTCATGTCAAACATTCATAGAAATCATTCATACAAAGTATACACTAAAAATGTTTAAACCATGAAATAGTTCACTATAAAAAAGTTTCTAAATGAGTTCAATTTGCAATAACATGAAAATAAAACTACAGATATATAACCCAATCTCACTTTCTTGCATTTAAGATCCTTATAAAAATTCTCCTATAAGCTGGAGAAGCATGAAATGCCTTTGTTTCTTTTCAATATTGCACACCATAAACACTTAACCATGTAAGCAATCTAAACAGTCATTATGGAACCAGTATCATGATTGGTTAATGAAGCTCCATAAGTATTATCTGTATTAGATGTAGTTGTCAACTTTTTCTTAAGTAAATCTATCTTTTTTTTGGTAATTTTTAGTAATTATAAACAACACATTTTCTAGATTAGTTGAATTTGTCTTCTTTTTCTTCTTTTTCTTTGGAATTGTTTTTTAAAAAGTGAAACTTGCAATTTCATCATCTTCTTCATTGAGTTTAATATGCTTCTTCATTACCGATTCTATACTTCCCGTCATCACTCTTGGATAAAGATTTAGTTAATTGATGTGCACGCATGCTCTTTGCAATAGTATCTTGAAAAATGAAACATTATTCTAGAAATTCCTCACATTCTCTTTTCTTGAATCTATGAGCCATTTTACACACATTTAATTATGAAAAATATACATGAGGAAAAAATCATAACTGAGATGTGAATAAGTGCTTTTTTTTTTTACCTTAAATAGATTTTCCCAACATCCATTTGTTGCATTAACTTCACTAGTGATGGAGTTGTAACTAATTCCTTTTTCTTTGTGTAAATTCCTAGAAATCTTGCTTCTTGCCCTCAATGTACTATACTTGTTCCTTAACTAGACATTGGTATATTCTATATTGAATGTTATTTGATGACTTGTCTTAATATTCTTCCAACCAGATTTAGAAAAGGTAGTAGTTTTTCTAGTTCCCTTCTTTACTTATTTAATCATTAATAATATTAAATGCATTTCTATTGCATCATTCCATGTCCCATCTTTTTCATTTATATCACACAATCATTAGAAGCATTCATATAGTTCATCCATCACTAAAAAGCTATTACAAGTGAATGAAAAAAAAAGTGGACAATCAAAATCACATTTTGTTAAATCAAAGAAATAAACAAACAAAGTCATTATACTATAAATGGTGTACTATGACATTCAAATGTAAGCATCAACAATATAAACGTCAGTAATGGCAGTTTGAAGATCAAACAGGGAAAAATTTGAACATCATACTGAATAACAATTTTCTAAAGCAAAATAATAGTCTAAGATGTTGGAAATGGATTAATCTTTTATTAGGAGTTGGTGTAAGATATGAAATATCATAAACAATGATAGATGCTGTTAATCTAATTAAAACAATGTATATATGAAAATCTAATCCTAGACCAAGCAATTGAGGTAAGCGAACCTCGTCAACAAGTAATATAAAATGGAGTAAAACTATTAAGGATTAAATTTATAGTCTTTTTGGATGTTATTTAATGTTAATTAAATCCTAATTCAATACTTAATTGTTAAATTTTAGTCTTATTATGTTTAATTTGAAGGATGGATCTTGATAATGAAGAATGGAGAAAAAAGGAGACGAATTCATCTTAAATCAGTCCATTAATGGCACCCGGGTAGGGTCACATGAAAGGATGATCAAGTTGTCATTCAAGAGACAGAATTCGACCCTTAACGACACCCTGCAACCTACCGTTATGCATTGGTGCAGCCTGCTATTGATGGATCAATCAACTATATCTACTCCATATCTCCATAATTGCGGCTGAAGCGTGTGTCTACCATATTCCCTTTATCATCTAGCACTTGTAGGAGGCTAGTGCATCTGCATACAAAAAGGAAAAACACAGAAACACGTAATTAACCTAGGGGAAATTAGATCTAACATTAAATAGAGAAGCTCTTGCTTCTCTCTTAGATTTTCTTAGAACCTTTAGGCTTCAAACACTTGTAATTCGAGTTATATTATGTATTTTAGGTTGCTTTTTATTGGAGACTGAATTTAAGACATATATCTAAGTTTATAAACCATCATAGGAGGTTTCCTAACTCAGATTATTACTTATTTTCTTCTATTTTCCACATTAATCAAATTTCATGTTCTTATATGTATATTCTTGAATGTTCTTTGATTTTCTTGCAAGATCTTGTGGATTTCAAAGCTGTGTTGATGTCCAAATGAAGTTAAGTTCAAGACCTATCCAAAACTTTTTTAAACATGTTTTGTAACTTGTAAACTACTTATTTTAGCTTATAATTGTATATCTATTAAAGTATGTGGCTTAGGATGCATATTTTGTATGCTTTGATGATTATGTGTGCTTAAATCCAATTTTCAGCTTCGGATTTGTGTTTTAATGTTTTAAGAGAGTTTGAATGCATGTAATAAGGTCTAATTTTGTTTATTAAAGCTCTTAAAGTTTTGATTTTGGCCTGATCAACTAAGATTAGAGTGAAATATAATCTAGGATCTGAGAAAGCTACCTAGGTTGTTGGAAAAATCAATAAAGAACATAAATCAATCCTTGCCTAACTAAATATAGATTATTTGTGAGAGTTAGAGATTTGAGATTAAAATTCCAGAACTCACCTTTTTGAAATTAAAGCCCATTGGCTAGATTTAAAGGATAACTAAACTTTAAACTAAGTCTAATAGAGCAAAGGCATAAGTCTTAACCATAGCTTTTTCTTGAATTTGTGAAGGAACTCTAATCTTCCTTCGAATTTGTTTTAAACTTAATTAATGCAATAATCACTTATCCAGAGCTGGATTTCACAAGTTAATAATTTTTAGTAATTTTATAAATCATTTTATAATTCAAAATTGCAATGTTTGAAGCAAAATTATGTTAGTTTTGTAATTTTATCTTTTCATCTTTGCAATTAATTAATTTAGAATTTCCTAGATATTTTTATTCTAATTAATCTGGTAATTAACTTAAGAATACCATATTTTTACCCGTAGGTACGACACTCGGAGTCTGAAAATTATTCCTCTTTATTACTTGTTTGATTGGTATACTTGCCTTTCATCAGGTTGGTTTTCGGTTAATATCATTTTGGTTTTCAAAGTAAAATTAGTTTAAAAGAACTCATATTTTTAATATATTCAACCAACGAAAAATAAGTTTTTGGCATAGTTGTTGGGGATTAATTGGTTTATTTTAAGTTAATATTAGAGAAATTGGTGTCAATTACTCTAGGATATACATTTTCTATATAGTCTTTTAAGTTTGTTTGCTTGTTTTTATTTTCTTCTATGTTTAGATTGCTTTTTATTTCTTTGAGTTTGATTATTAACTTGTGCTGATCTCGATTGCATGTTTAGTAAAAATTAATTCAATGTAGAGATGGAACATCATGAGAACTTGGTTTTTCAACCTCACAAAAAAGCAACCATGTTGGAATTAGTTATGTAAACTAGCAGTGGTCCTAAGTCTTGCATTGTTGGACCTAGGATAGACTCAGATGATTTTGAAATTCCACATATTTTCAGTTCCTTGATTAAGTCTTCTCAATTTAGTGGTCCATCTTTAGAAAATCCAAATGATCATTTAAGAAAATTTTTGGACATATATGATCTCTATCAAAATTCTGAAATTTCAGACGATGTGCTTAAATTCAAGTTATTTCCCTTTTCATTGAGAGATAGAGCCCGCACATGGTTGAACACTTTTCCCCCTAATTCCATCACAACTTTGGATGATCCTGCCAATCGCTTTTTAGTTAAATTCTTTCCCCCAATTAAAATAGCTAAATTGAAAATTTTGATTTCATCTTTTGAGCAATATGAGGGCGAGCGTTTTCTTGAGTCTCGGGATTGATTTAGAGAGCTACTTATTGAATGTCCGATGCATAACTTCAGTATTTGTGAGCTAGTGCATATCTTCTACTTATGACTCATACCATCCACTCGTAGTCTCATAGATGCTGATTTTGGAGGAACTTTGATGAGAAAAACCACCAAGTGAAGCATACAAATTGATTGAGGACATGGAATCCAATAGCTTTCAATTCAATTTTGAGATTTTTATTAGGAAGCCATTTAGAGCTTATGTCATTAGTGAAACCCCAATTCTTCAAGCTCAATTGGTAGACCGTAACAAGCAATTGGAAAGTTTACAAACTCAATTTGGTAGTGATGTATTTCAATGTCCTAGAGCTTACGATTTTTGTGGTAGTTCCTTTCATGTTTTTAAAGGCTGTTGAATAGAGGAACCTCTTTTGCCTTAGATCCTAGTCAAAACCATTGTTTTTATACTAGGAAAGGAGTGGACTCTTATTAACCTTTCAAGGAAAGCTACTCCATTCTTGACTACCAAAATTTCCATGTTAATCCTTAAATTGAATTTTCTTCTAAGCCAATTGATCAAGAAATGTCTAATTTTGAAGATACAGTGATGAAGTATATCCAAAGTAATGAGGCTAGGATGCAATCTCACGAAGATTCAATTAAAAATTTTGACACTCAAGTAGGTTAGATTGTTCGATTATTAGATGAGCGGTTACCTTAACCCTTACATTCTATGTCTGAACCTATTTCTAAAGAGCATGTTATGGCCATCATTGTACCCAATGATCATGAAAAAGAGGATGTGAATGAAAGAGAAGTGATGGAAGAAGGAAAGAAGTGGAAGAAGTTGGAAATGGAAATTGTTCACTTAGGTTATTTATTTATTAAAATGTCCAACCTTACCAACTTAGGACTCCATATCCACAAGGATTAAATGCTTTATCTAGGCGATCTTTTCAATTGTTTCAAAAATTGCAAGTACCTTTGTTCAGTATATCTGAATTATATAAGCATCTAACCAAAAATTAATCCATAGGTCAAGAGTTGGAAAGTTCTTATCTAAATTTGAGAGAACTATTGATGAAAACAATCACATCTATTAATCCAACTTCATCTATTGAATGTGAGAAAATTGAGTTAAAAGTTGACGCTATGGATAGTGATGATGATTTTCCAATTCCTTTTGGAAATCAAATGGTGAAGATTGATGATTGTAAGGAAAGTGTTGCAAGTGAAAGTGAGAATGAAGTTACTGAAGTTAAATAAAGTGTTTGTGCCTTCCCATTGGATGATCAAATGGAAAATTTTTGTGTTGATTTCAATGGTGTTGAGGATGAATCTCAAATTGAAGATAATGTTTTGAAGGTTCTTAATTGTGTTAATCATGATGGCTTTGTCAAGGTTAAAGGTGAGAAAGCATTGGAGTTTGTTTATTTCATTGGTGTTCATACTTTCAATTCAGGGCTAACTATGGTAATTTAAGACTTTTTACCATGGTATTTTCAAAGTCATGATTGGTGTTTCATTATGGATCAATGGTTAAATGATACAATTCTTGCAAATCCTTTAAAACCATTCCAAATTTGGCCCATTTGTTTTGTAAGAAGAATGAATTGAATTTGATGGATTCTGGACCAAGGAAGAGACATAAAACTCTCTAAACTTAACATCCAACTAAAAGACCTTTAAGAAGTAGCCCAACCTTAATTTTAGTTCTTTTGATTTGAATTTAGTGTGTTTTAATTCAAATAAATGTGTTCAAGCCTTTTAAGTATGTTTGAATTAAGCTTGGTGTGTTTTCTTTAGTCTATACTTAGTTTACTGCGTTTGATTTGATTTTAAAAGTGTTTTTAGGTTGAATTCTGAAGCAATTTGATGGATAATCCATTCCATGCTGTTAGGACTTGAATTTGTAATGATTTTGAAGTGAAATTGGATTAGAATTAGGCTTTAAAAGATGTAAACAGACCTATAACGGTGGTCTGTAAGCCCACCATTAAGGGATGAGCAAGCCACCATTAATTTATTCTATTCAAGACCATTAATAGCAGGCTGTTCATCCTATAACGTCACTATTGTCGGATGAACAGGGTGTCGTTAAAGGTCGAATTTGACGATAAAATGATGTCATTTTACTATTCATCATCTTCTACCTACCTAAACCCTTCTAAAATCCCTTTCTTGCCTCCTTACCTTTAAATCCTCATCTCTTTCTCATTTCTTAACCAAATTATACATTCTTAGTGTCTATTTGTCGTATTTTCTCCCCTCTACAAGATTCTACCATCAATTTGTTCAAAAAGCAACAGATTATTCATAATCGTCTCTGAAATATCTAGATTTTTTTTATCCATTTAAGATATTCTTTTTCAGTTTTCTCTCAATATAAGCATCCATTTGATTGTGTTTTGGAATCATTGTGTTACAAATTTCATTAACTTTCTTTCGATACTAATTTCATGCAATTTTATTGTCGTCAAAAAATTAAGAATATTTTGATCAAAAGGGAATATTCTAGCGACCGTCTTTAAAATTTTTTTTGATTTTCTTATCATTTTTCAACTTGTTTGTGCATGTTTATTGAACAGTTTCAGTCAAATAGCACCCAGGAGGAAGATATTGCCTTTCGATCCGATCAGATTTACAAGTCAAGAGAATTTCAATTAAATCCATCTAGACTTAAAAGCTTATTTCTAAATATTTGGTGCCTTTTGGACATTAGGATGGGAGTTTGTTGTCACGTTTGTAAGTCCATTTTACCATGATTTGGTTAGCAAGTTCTTTCCAAAAATTGAAGATAAGGAAGAGGCTAATACGACCGAGATATATTCAATAGTTAGAGGTATTCCTATCCATATTACTCATGATTCTATAGCTGCCTTATTAAGAGTACCAGATAAGGGGGACATATTTGTTAAGGCTAGGGATACTTTTCATGGAGATACAATATCTTCAGACCCATCTTTTTAGATTGCTTACTACTAGAGATACCTTAGGCTTGATTACGAATGATAGAGGATACACTATTGCTGCCTTAGAGGCTCAGGAGAGGATTATTGTTGTAGTTATTAGTCATAATGTTGCTCCCCAAGCTAGTGTACTGAATGAGATGCAATATGTAGATGTGTACCTATTATATAAGATACTGCATGGGCTAGGTGTCATCTCGGGATTACCATTAACTGGATTTTTTATTTAATCTATAAGGGATGTGGTGAACTTCTGCTTTCCTTGCTTACTGACGAGGATATTTAGGGATGCAAGGGTTCTTTTAGACTCTATATAGCTTGACATTCATACTCATCATAAGATAATCAATGAAAGTGTGCTTAAGTTATGGCACTTGATATATCAAGGAGGCTAGTGTTGCTGACTTCAGAAGGGTGAGGATCCACCTGTTAATGCTGTATAGTCTAAGATTCATGAAGATATGGTCGAGGTTTCATCTGAGGCCACTATGTACGTTCTTCCACCTTGCCCACACTCGCCTACTACTACTTCAATTCTAACACCTCCAGCTGCTTCAGACAATCCTCAGGTTATTATAATGCAGTACTTGATTAACATGGAGGGTCGTCTTACTTCTGAGCTTTTAGAGATTCATTCATCTTTATTCTTCGAGATGTCTCATCGGTTTGATGGTCTTCAGCATCAGGTTGATGAGTTGACTGCCCGAGTTAGGAGTCTTGAGGATTATCAGCGTTCTAGGGATGCCGATGACCCTTCCTCTTAGTACTTTTGGTTATTCATTTTGTTGTTTCAATTTTTCAATTTAGTAGTATAGGTTTCTTTTTTGTATTGTAGGTTGATGTTGTTTTTCAATTAGATCTGATGACTATTTTTTATATATGTTGCTCCTTGATGTATTTGACTTCCATATTTATATAAGTGGAGCTTCTTTTGACTATTGTTCTGTGTTGTTTTTCTTATGATTTCAGTTCCTACACATCCATTCCATTACACCAAAGGATCTTCAAGTCTATATCAAACGGGTGTATTTCTTTCCCCTTCTCTCATATATTATGCTTTTCATTTTCTATTTTAAACATTCAGGACAATGTTTATTTTAAGTGTGGGGGAGGGATATTATCATATTGATTTGTTTATGCATTTGAGTTTTGTGTGTTTGATAGTAATTTTAT
>JAOXYD010088928.1:0-12077 GCA_028565735.1 Pinacopodium congolense
CTGGTATGTTAGTTATAATAATCATATTCTTATTCAAAAATATACTTTCATTATTCCTTCTATTTACCAACAAACCTTTGAAATACCTCTTATTCTTGGAAATAATTTTCTACGTCTCTATTATCCATTTACACAATAGCTAAATTATATTACTTTAAGAACTCCTGAGATTCCTCAGTTAAAACAAAAGTCAATTATTTTACATACCTTTGGGCAATTTCCTCAAATACTAAGTTCATTAAAAATACTTAAGCTACAACACCTACCCTTTAATGCCTCTCTTCACCTCCTTTAAACTTTGTTAAGTACCTTAAAAAGAGATCTTATTATCCAATCCCCTGCCTATAGTTAGAAATTATTATACCAATAAAATCAAAACATAAAGGTAATGTTTTTCTTCCTTAAGAATTATGACATAATCAATTTCTTTTGTTTCATCATCCACTTCAACTGTTGACTCCCCCTCACTACTTGTGATGTTATCCTTAACTTGCTCCTTTGGCTCCACTTCTATACTAGTAAGCCCAATTGTTCACTTTTTTTCTACAATTAATTCAGTTAGCTGCCCGACTTATTTTGCCAGCTTATGTAAGACAACCTCTATGGCTCTGAATCTAGCTTCTATTGTAGATATAAACTTGACTAACAACTCTTTTAACCTTGATTATTATTCTTGTTAAACATGCTACTCAACTTGTGCTATTAAGTTATGGATGGAGGTTTTTACACCTTCAAATTGAGCTTTCGATGCAAATGTGGCTTTCATTAATTGCCTTCTTAATCACGATTCATCATTATAATGTTAATAATAGTCTGTTGTAGGTTACTTGAAATATATGGAATCAGCTCATGATGAATTATAGGTGTTTTTCCCATGGTTACTGTAAATCATTCTATTTATCCTTCACCTATCGACTGAAACTTCTTTATCTTACCATTAATAGTCCTGCCGTTGATTACTTTTCCAAGCCATTACATTGACTACCTGCATCTTAAAACCTAGCATATAAGATTAATATCAATTTTTTATTTCCATAATCAACATAGAAAGAAGGGTAAAGAAAAGGAAAAAATGGTTTATCTAACAAAGAATATAAAACATTAATAGTGATATAGTTCTAGGCAACAACACTCAAAACTCAATGTATTGTATGTCTATCTGAGTTTTAAAAGAAATAATAACCAAGGACACATGAAATAATATCACAACACATGAAAACGCAAAAGCACCAAAACAAAAACAAACTTAAATATGAAAAAAAAAACTAGAAAAATGAAGAACACAAGAAAATAGCCTTAGAACTAGAGAGAATATGAAATTTTGATCTAAGTAACATGTTCTCTCTTCGTTGATGTTAAAAATGACTTTTGAGCATCAATCTATATGTCCCCCTCAAGTGGCTGTAACTTGGTGCAAGTTAGAGTTGATTTGGTCAAAAATCCAGCTGAAGATTCGCGACTGCCTACTCAAATATTAATTAAATAAGATCTAAACAACGTCATTAAACCCCCTGTGTTTAACTCCAGAATTGCCTTAAACGATGAGTTGTGGGGACTTAAATGATAGGTTAGTCTAAATCCATTTTAAGTCTAAAATGACTCCAAACTTTATATTTTTCAAAATTTTCTCTTCTTTTGGAAATTAATATACAATTTAAACGATTCCAAACATAAATTAAATAATTAAATATTAAAATATGGGTGAATTTACATAAAATAACCATGAAAAACACTATAAAATGAACCCTTATTAATTCCTTTACACTTAAGCATTTGCTTATGCTCAATCAAATCAATCAGTCATCAATTTCAGAATAATATATAATCATAGGAAAAATGATCTAAACTCATTATCCATAACCATTGAAAAGATGTCCTTAATCCTTCAATAAATATGACCTTAAAAAGATGTTATATAATCGCTTAATCAAATCAGATCACAAGAAAAATTAAATTACTTCATGCTTCTTCAAATTCAACCTAAGTCAGAAAATTCAATTACAAATGTAAAATGGATATAAGTAAAGAAAAGAGCATCATTATTTAAACAATTTCATATCATTTATTCGTTAAGCATAAAACTTAAGCATAAATGTGAACTTTTAAGGCTTGTTTGAGAAGTCACTCAATCTTTTTATGTGAAAATGAACATTTTATCGTGAACATCTCTAGTTACTCAATTCAGTCACCTCATATCAACTGACTACTAACACTAATCTTTAACTTCAACCATTTGGCTTGAAGTCAGTGAAGTGAATGAAAACTTGCTCACTTTTTCACATTTTAGCATACATTTTCTTCTTTTGTTTTAATTTATTTTTGCATGATTTTGAATTTAACTTGAAACAAAATTATAAAAATATTTAAAAGAAACCATAATATGCTTAGAAATATGCATTTTAAAAATGGAATATCATAATGATCATGAGGTATCCACTATTCAAAACATGAAACAATTTAAAACCATTAAGTCATTAACTATTATAATCAAGTGTATAACATCTTAATTTCTCAAAATAATCAAAATAAAAGAAAAATATTCAATGATATGAATCAAAATCAAATTTTTTTCCACAAATTATAGAATATCATAAAAAAGATGATGAAATAATAAGTTGTAGGACAAGAAAAGCAAGTGGGATAACGTGATATCACTCACCCACACTTAAATTGAACATTATCATTAATATTCACAAAATCAATAAGAAAGTAAAATAATAGGAGAAAAGGGAATAGAAAATACCCAGATGATAATGATAATATCACTTGAAGATCTGTTGAGGTGCACACTGAAATTTTCTCATTGATTGTATCATACTAAAAATGATAAATGATAAATGAAAGCACTCAGGACAATATAAACAAAAGGCATGCTCCTTATATAGATAAATAACTTCAAGGTACAAAATAGAGCAAGATATACCATAAAAGCCAAAATACATCAGAAGATTGCCAAAAGGAAATCATCGAAAGTAAACAAACTAAGCAAAAGCAAGTAAAATCGCTATCAATGAACAACAAAAAAAAAGTAGTACAATCCAAATATCGTCTATCTAGGAGGTGGCTAACCTCGAGATCAAACATAATCCCACAAGATGGTAACCTGGCTCTGACCTCGATCAATAGAAAACTAAATGCAATCACTAAAACAAGATTCAACTTAAGATGGAATGAGAATGCAACTACCAAAATGAATGAAATAAAGTAAGGTTCAAGACACAATAAAAAATAAGTAAGGAGTTAAGATAAGAGAAGGACACAACTAAATTAAGTTCACCTACCCCAAAGATAGGCTACTTCTTGTTTCCAACTACTTGTTGGATGATTCTATACTAATCAATCCAAGTAAGTACAATCTTCTTATGAGGTGAAGAGTAACCTTTACAATTTTAATTTCCAAGGGTGCAGAGTAACCCACAACAACAATCTTACTTCTTAAAGGTGAAGGGTAACATATACCAACTCTTTTCAAGGAAAAGAGAAGCCTATACAATTCACAAATATCCAAATGATTCAATTCCTCCAAATTCAAGTAACCAAATACACCTTGAAAGGTCTTTCATTCAATGCACAATTAAACTAAGGGCTTTAGCTTTCAATTAATGATCTGTATGAATGATGGCAACCTTGAAAGCTTAAAAAAACTTAGTATGACATATATTATGCACCAAAAACGTGTATAGATATATGCAAATTAACCAAAGGAAGTTAAGCACAAAATCTGGACAGTTTAAATACTTTATAAATGTTCAACTCAAAATATAAATATAAACACTTAAAAATCAAACTAAAAATACCAAAGCACTCCTAACACCTTATATAAACTAAGCACAATAATTTTATGCACCCAGAGACATAAAAAACTGGACAGTTTTGATGTATCAATGAACTAATGCACACAAATGATGAAATAATTAACTAAAAATTCGAAACTACGATTATTCTGACTCCTAAGAACTTAAAAAAATAAAAAATTAATAACAAACACAAAAAAACAGATTAAGTAAGTTGAAATCGGAATCAAACTTAAACCAATGAAAACAGTAGTTAACTTTAAGTATATGAATATTTAAGCTCAAAGAAAACTGAAACAGGCCTAAAAAATTAGAAATAAAATTTAAATACAATCTAAAGACCTTAAGAAAACTAAAACTCCAATTACACAATTTTAGAAATAGGTTTTATCACCTAAAATTGAGATTCAAAGTAGAATAGTCTCAACAGAGTTAGTTTTGATAGATGTAAGAGTTCTAGCTTTAATATGATGAAACAACCTCCCTAAAATGTAAAAGATAGATTAAATACACTCTTAAAAACTCGAGCAAGAGATTAAGAACAATGTTGCACACCCAAAACACAATATAACAGCAAACAGACGATTGAAAATAATTGTAGTATAAATGTGGGCAGCTTGAGACTATTGAGAGATTCAAGAGGTTTGATATGTTTTTGAAGAGTCTAGAGAGTCAAAATTTGTTTCTAGAGGTTATATATAGTGTCTAGATGCTTAAGTATGGTTTTTAAGCCGTTAGAATAAAGAAAATAAGTAAAAAACTGAAAGTAGAAACTAGCCGTTAAAGATAGACTCTTCAACTATACCTCTGGGTTTATCAACGACGCTTTTAACAGATGAATAGCCCGCCATTAAGGGCTTCTGAAAAATGGGGGTACAATGACACCCTTAAGCTTGCCATTTAAGGAAGAACAGGCTGCCATTATATGTCTAGAAAACATGAAAAAGACTCCAAACTAACTCTAAAACTTTTTAGACAAGTTCCTAAAAATAATTAAGACTTCAAACAACTTTTAAATCATATCTTAAGGCTATAAGAATGATCAAAACTCATCAACCAATTCAAAATCATGAAATGATCTTTGAAATGAAAGAATATGCAACATTACACTTCTAAATTCAATGCATGATCAAAACTAAGCCCTTAGATCAATTAAACATCAAGTAAAACTTTCAAACATATTTGAAGTAACCTATCTAAGGTCTTGAAGTTTCCAAATCATTTAATCTTACATTATCTTCAAATTTGACCTTCAAACTCTATGCTTTCCATATTGAATTCTTCTTGAAACATACCTATCGTTGAGATTATCATCATAAACTTAAATCATTAGTAATCAAACATGGTTTGTTATCATTAAAACTAAGATTGGAACCTCCTTTGGTTTAACAATCCCCCCTTTTTATGATGACAAAACATGTGATATTATGACAAGGGCAAAACATATTCCAACAATCACATTCATATATTTAAAATAAAAAATTCATAAAATAAACATAATGAGATCATAAAATACCAATTTCAACTAAAGCTCCCCCTTGGTTTATGTAACCAAAGCTCCCCCTTAGTTCATGCATTTATGTATTTTAAACTCTCGCTAAGTGTATGCATTGACATATAAAATATGTAGGAGCAATTACTTATTAAAGGGACACATATAAGCATATACCCTTAATGATTAACTCCACTTTAATGATAGGTGCAAATATTACACAAGAAAAAAAAAATATCACACATATTTCTCCCCCTTTTTGACATCATCAAAAAGATTGAAAAACATGCATGAAAAGCACAAACAAAAAAGAAAGGCATGCATAAGAGAATAAATAAGCTAGAAAAGCATGCATAGACACAAACAAAAGGAAGTAAAGCATGTAGAAACATATAATCACATAGAAATCATAGAGATGCACTCTCAATCATGCCTAATTCTCTTATAATTGATGAGATCGTCGCAAGCTATCGAATAATAAATTCCTAACTACCAAAAATATGCAGTAATGGTGAGTTAGGGTCGAACCACAAAGAGTCAAGATGCAAATTTTATTTCAAATATTGTAAGAAAGAGAAAATAAAACACACTGAATAAATGAAAGCAAGATAAAATAAGATGTAAAAGACACAAACAAAGAGACAATCACAAAGAAAATTTAGATAAGACTAATAAAAATAACAAGGAAGTGGGTTGGAGATATCTTTAGGATTTCGGAATGATCATTGATCCTTAAATATAAAATAGGAGGTACTCTAGTCATGGTGTTAGCCTATAGGCTTGAATAAGCTGTCAAGCTCTCAATTCTTCGAAATTAGACAATTCTAACAGGCTCTAAAAATGCTCCCATCTATAACATAGAACAAGCTCTCTATATTTAATAGTGAAGATGCTTTAGGTGTTAAGGAACGACTAACTTATGCCACCTATTCACAAGCTCGGAAGGTTTAACCTAAAGGTATGGAATCCTAGGTTAGTTGATTAAGTATCCTGACAAATTTATCTAACCTATTACTACTTTCGAGAATTGCTATGGACTATTACTTATCAAACACTCAACCCTAGCTTTTGTATTAGGCAATTACCTAAATGGTGATCAAGCTTAGAGACAACTCCTAATTCATGACATTTAACCTAAGTTCTAAACTAACCTAGACAACTGAGCACCAAATTAAGCATAAATTCAACTATATTCTCATAATTTTCATCATTTCATCCTTCTAATATCTCCAAATCCCTAAAAGAACTAGCCACACATGATTAAGCTAACTAAAACAAAGATTAAATGAACATAAATCATACTTAATTAATTAAAACAAAAGCCGGAAAATTAACATTAAAGAAAGAAATCAACATTCAATACTTTATCTAATGAAAACTTAAATTACTACAACTAATAAGCAATTATCTAGAAATTAATTAAATAAGACCTAATTTAACATTTTAAATAAAAATTCCAGATTATAAAAATTAAACAAAAACTGAAATTTAAATGAATTAAAGCTTAAGAACATGTATATAAATTGACAACTAAACATAGATGAACCAAACATTCTAAGGGCAACTGGAACTATATGAAATAAAACTTTAAATAACCTAATACTTGATCAAAATAAATTTGAAATTGTTAACTCAAGGATCAAAATAGAAGAATAAAGGCTGGATAAAATAAAGTCAAGAAGAATAAACAAGAAGAGTAATTGGCATAGCAAAGTAAAACATGAAATTCAAAATTGCAAGATAATACATTCAACCATGGAGAAAGACACAGAAAAATTTGGCTAAACTAACCAATATTTGGACAACCTAGATGTAGAACAATTCAATTGGAAATAACACATTAAATTATGGTAAAAGTGTAGAACATAGAACGATAAAATGAAAAAAGAAAAAAGCAAGAAAGGTTTCAATGGTGTGTAGCCGTGATTGTTGACAAAGATGAAGCATCTTCTCCATGTGAATTCGGCTTCAACAATTGGATGGTCTTGAAGCTGAAATTTTTGACCAAGTCCTACACCAAGAGACATCGCTTTTGTGTTTAGGAAAGTTGCAGCCCCATGTGTGGAGAAGAAGACAAAAACAGCCCACTATAGAAGAGCTCTTCACGTTTTGCCAAACCTAGCTCCATGCCCTCTTGTCTTTTTCTTCTTTGTGTTGTATTTGTTTGCAGCCATCAACTCTCTTGTTCTCCTTTAGTCTCTAGGTCTTTTGTTGATTAAGACACACACATGCATGTCCCCTACATTTAAAGGGTGATGTTTTGTGCAATTAGATGAGTAAGATGCATGGATGTCATTTAACTTCAAGGTGTTGTCATTTTATTTGACAGCTTTGACCTTTGATTGCTTTTTCTACAATAACTCCCCCCTACGCATCTCCAATTGATATGAAATTTTGCATGCAGGTTCTAAACATGCTGATCATGCTCTCCATAAAATATCAGATTAATCTAAGCTCTAAAATTGCTCCTAATGTATCCCCAAACCACCTATATGAAATCTAGAGTTCAACCAAGCTTGTCTTGATCTTTTTTTTGTGCACTTTTTATGGCTAGTCATATGGCTTTGAATTTTTGTGTGGAACCTCATATAATGTTTTTGTAGGTCCTAAAATTTGTTCCACACCAATTCTAGTTCCAAAATTTGCTCCAATTCTGCTCAAAACATGACCCTTTCAACTTGTATCTGTGCCTTAAGGTCAAACCTGCATGTAAACGCAAAAGAAACACAAATTAAGCATTTAAATAACAAAATAGGGATGAAATGACATTGTAACATATATAGAAATACTATAAATTTCATCCCTATCAGTACTAAGGTCCAACTTTGTTCCTTCCAAATTGCTTCATCTCTTTATTCATCGCTAAAATCCAACTCTCATCACTTAATGCTTCATCTATAGCCTTAGGTTCAATGTTGGACAAAAATGCCATATGGGACAAGTCTCTAAGGGTTGATCTAGTTGCTACACCTCTTCCTACTTCACCTATAATTTTTTTGGAGAGGTGATCCTTTATATATCTCCACTCTCTTGGGAAGCTCACCTCCTTACTTGGTTCAACAATAGGCTTATTAGGTGAAGGTTGGACATCTAAGGTGTCTTCCTTAGGCTCTTCTAAAACTAAATTCTCCATATCCTTAGACAAACCCAAATCATCATCAACAACAATTTTCTTAGCATTAAATGGATTAGATTCATAAAAAAAAATGCATCGTCTCTTTAATCATCATAGTCCTCTTATTAAATACTTTATAAGTTGTACTAGTAAAAGAATAACCAACAAATATGTCTTCTTCAGATTTGGCATCAAACTTACCCAAATTTATCTCTAGTATTCAAGATGAAAACATTTACAACCAGACACTTTAAAGTAACCCACCTTTGGTTTCTTCCTATACCAAAATTCATATGAAGTTTTGTCATATAAAGTCTTATGTAGATCTTATTGGATACATGACATGCACATATAATGGCTTATGCCAAAAAATATTTAGAAAAAAAATATTCATTCAACATGGTTCTAGCCATTTCTTGCAATGTCCTATTCATCCTCTCAACAACTCCATTTTGTTAAGTTGTTCTAAGAGTTGAAAATTATGAAAAATGCCATTGTATTCACAGTATGCATTAAACAAGTCATTTTGAAATTCCCTACTATGATCAATTCTAATTGAAGTCTTTTAGAAAACTTGAAAAAGAACTAAAACATTCATCTTTGCTAATAAAAAATATAACCCATGTAAATCTAGTATAATCATCAATAATCACATATGCATGCAATTTACCACCTAAACTTGAAATTCTAGATGGTCTAAATAAGTCTATATACAATAATTCTAAGGGTCTATAAGTTTTTACAACATTTTTCTTCTTGAATGAGGCCTTGGTTTGCTTGCCCATTTGACATGCATCACACACCTTATTCTTTTCATACTTTACTTTAGGTAGGCCATTCACTAGCTCCTTATTGCAAAGATTGGAGATGTGTTCCATGCTAGCATGACCTAACCTTTTATACCACATCCAATCATCCTCATTCATAGACATCAAAAACTCAACATTTTGGTTAGAGAGATCATTTATATCAATAGTGAACATATTCCTAACTCTTATACCAATAAAAACAATACAATTATCAATAACATTAGAAACTATGCAAGATTTACCTTGGAATGAAACTTTGAAACCCTTATCATATAATTGACTAATAATAAAAAAAATTATACTTTAAACCTTCTACCAAAAGTACATTCTCAATGGTGGCATTATTCTTAATAATTTTTCTAATGCCAATTATCTTACCTTTGACATTGTCTTCATATGACATATATGCTCCATCTTTATCTTCCAAAGAAATAAAGTGAGAGGCATCACACATCATATGCCTAGAGCACCCACTATCTATATACCATGTGCTTTCTTGTAATCCTAAAAAACAAAGAAAATCATTTCACTTTAGGTTCCCATATTAATTTAGATCCTTAAGGGTGTTAGATACCTTACTAGTTCCTAAAACCTTTAGAAAACTAGAAAACCTAGGCAATTTATCGAAACAAAATTTTGCTAAATGGCCATACCTTTCACAATAATCACAAACATAAGTTACTTTATGAAAATGCATGTTTGGCCTTAAGTTGTTCCTATTTGTAAATTTAGATGCATCATTTCTACAGTTTATTCTTTGATGAACTCTTGGCCTAAAATGAAAATGAAAGTCATTTCTTGATGCAAGAACATGAATAGGATGAGCATGTGAATGTGTAAGCCTAATGTGCATATATTGTGGCCTATATACATTATATGGATATTTTTCATTTGAAAAGAAACTGTCTTTTGTTATGGTCATGCATATTTCTCCTAGATGTAGATCTTGAGGCGTGCATAAAAGCATGATGAATGTTCCTAGATTGAGTTCTAAAGGATGATGCAATATTATCAAAAGATGTTATAAGAATACTCTCTTCATCTAAACTTTTTCCTTTTACAAAAATGGTCTTAACATTAGGTATTCCACTTCCTTGTGTAAAGCCTAAGCCATATTTATCATTGGAAGCTTTTTGAGCTCCAAGAAAGTTATCAAAATTTTCTTTTCCCTTAGTAAAATTTCTAGTGATTCTTTAAGGCCTTTTATCTCATTCTTTAAAGAATCATCATCATTTTCTTCCTATCATCATCAAAATCCATAGTCTTAGATTCTAACATAGCATTTATTTCATTCTTCATTCTATCAATTTCTATCATACATGCATCCTTAGATTTTAATGCATCATGCATTTAAATTTTCAACTCAACATTCTCATGCATGTAATAAACTAATTCCTTTTTTAAACAATCATTAACATTCACCAATCGACCATTTTCTATTTTAAAATCAGTCAATAATTTCATACATTCCTTCTGTTTGGAAGATAATTTCTTCCTTTTTAACATAGCATGTTTTACAACTTTAACTAATTCATCATAGCTTAAACCAACATCTATAGACATATTCTCATTCCCATCATCAACATTAGAGGGTAAACCAATATCTATAGACATCTTCTCTTTTGGTTTCCCACATGGCTTTTAAGGCCTTCTTCCCTTTCTTGGCCTTCTTCTCTCTTCTTTCCTTCTTGCTACTTCTTTTATCCTTCTCAATTTCCTTAAAAAGTGGGTAATTGGTCTTTAGGTGCCCAGTTTCCTACATTCTATAGCAAATTACATTAGTGGATTTTCTCTTATGATCATATTTACCTTGCTCTCTTTTCTTAGAAAGTGACTTTTTCTTTAGGAATTTTTTGAACTTATTGGTAATTAGAGCTATCTCTTCTTCACTTTCTTCCGAAGAGCTTCCTACATCACTAGATTCCTCTTTCTTGGCATTGAATGCCAAGTTCTTCCTTTTTGATGAAGCTTACTCCTCTTTTGCTTTTGAGTCCTTCATAGCCATATCATGTGTAAGCAATGAACCTATCAATTCTTCCAAAGGCAAAATTTTAAGCTCTTTAGCCTCTTGAATGGCAATTACCTTAGCCACCCATTTCTTTGGAAAAGATCTAAAAAATTTTCTAATAATTTCAACATTAGCATATGATCTTCCTAAACCTTTCAAAGCATTTATGATGTTACCAAATCTAGCACATATGTCGGAAATGCTTTCATTAGGATGCATTGAAAAAAAAATTCATATTGATGAATAAGTATAGATTTTTTGCTTTCGTTCATTTAGTTGGTACCCTCATGAGTAACCTCTAAATTGTTCCAAATTTGTTTAACCATTTCACATATAGATACACTATTGAATTCACTTCTACTTAAAGCATAAAATAGGATAATAACAGCTTTACTATTAAGTGAAAGCAATCTTTTATCTTCCACATTCCATTCCTCTTTTACCTTAGGAATTATTTGGCCATTTCAATCTTAGTGGGAACATAAGGAACTTCATTCACTATATCCCACAACTTAAAATTTTCAACTTGAAAAAAGAACTTCATCCTAGTTTTTTAATATAAGTACTCATTTCCATCAAAGAAAGGAGGTCTACCAATATTTTAAGCTTCAAAACTAGAGAAACTACTCAATTAAGCTATAATGGATGTTTTCTCACACTTTCGTTAGAAATTAATGCAAGTGTGAGACCTAGGCTCTTATACCAATTGTAAGCCTTATGGTACCCAAGAGGGGAGTGAATTGGGAATATAAAAATTTTAACTAATTAAAATTAGCATCATAAAACAATTGGAAAGTAAATGCATTCATGTTTGTTCGTTGGATGAGTGAATAAAAATGGGTGTTCTTTAAACCGATTT
>JAOXYD010088959.1:0-12076 GCA_028565735.1 Pinacopodium congolense
AGAAATCATTTATATTAATTAGATCATTTCATGAATCAAAAGTATTGAATGAATTTCTAGAGATAGAATTACATAAGTTTTGTGGGTTTGATTTAAACCTAACTCATGAAATCCATGGATTAATTTGATGCATTTTTTAGAGTTTTAATTTAAAAGAGATTCTAATTAATTAACTAAGATATAAAAATTATATTTTTAGAAAGAATATAATTTACTTAAGGGATTTTAGCAGTTTAAGTAAGCAGGTTTAATCATTAAATAAAGATAAACTTGGGCACACTAAGGTTTTAAGGGCGTTCTTTATCTAGGTCTTAATTTTATTGATTTTTATATCTTTTTGTTAATTACTTTAGTTTGTTATTTATTAAATTTAATTAGTTAATTTTAGTTTAATTAATAATTCAATTAAAAAATTATTTATTTTTTAGATTAGATAATTGAAATACGGTTAGAATTATTAATTATAATTCTCGTGGGGATAATACTCGTATTAATTGAACTATACTATAGAGGGATAAGTGCACTTGGCCAACTGATTGTGATATTCTTTAGATTGTGAGAATAAAAATTAAGTTTTTGGTGCTATTTTTAGGAATTAAAATATTAGGAACATTATATATTTGTTAATATAATCATTTTTAATTTATTTTCTTCATTTATTTGTATAAAACTATCTTTTTGTCTTTTACTTAATTTTACTTTATGTGTTATACATTTGGTTATCTTTGTATGACCTTAGTTAGTCAACATAATGGCATGGAAAGATCATCAATGGTAGTATTTTTAGTGGCATGACGATCGAGCAATATCAGTCAATAGATGGAGAGATGATTGGATGATTTACAATAACCGTTGAAGCAATACCTATAACTTAACGTGGATGCATCGTATAGATTCCTTTTGGATTGATCGAGCTTATTATATGCCACCCCACCAAATTATTATCATAAGCAAAAGGATGATTCTAAGTTGGAAGAGCTATTGATTTAACTTAATTTCAAAATTTGAGGCTTGATTAAAAATCTTAGAAGAAGTTTTGAGAAAGTAAGAAACATCTCTTTATTACTTGGAGATTTAGATTAGGTTGTCTATGGAGTTAATTGTAGAACAACAATAACAACAAAGCATGCCTACAAATACTAAAATTCATCTGGGGGAGTATGTGAATTGAGATTTTTTTAAAAGTGGTATGGAGCCATTGAGGAAACTAAATAAATATAAGGTTATAGGTAATGGTGAAGAGAATGATACCAGGGACCCAACAAAAGGGTTTAACTCTCATAATCAATATCTTCTAGAGTTGATGGAGGAGCTAATGGATATCCTTTTATCTTCCTATTGTCGATAGGAAAGCACGTATTAACATCCCTTTTAGCTCTTTATCGAGTAAAAAAGAGGATGTGAGATAAAGATTCCAGTATTTGTTGAACTAGTAGTCTTTTTTAAGGCTAATATATTTGTGGTAGGTCAGTATGGATATGAAGACATTGCTTAAAGTTACAAGGATGGGAGAAAATTAAAAATTCTCTAATGTTGGCTTCTAGCTAAAAGAAATTAAAGAAGAAATACATTTTATAATCAATAATTTGTTAAAAAATAAAATTAATAAAAAAGACATAAATAAATGTAGTACATTAAAGTGTTAAAAGCAAATCTAAATGCTATTTCATAAAATTGAAGAATTTTTTCAAAAAAGGAACATAAAAATTAAGGTTTTTTTTAAGACAGAGAAAGGGCTTTGAAGAGGGTAGGTGTTCAAGTAAAGTTACAAATACCCTATCAGAACTTGTGTCAGTTTTAATATTGGTATGCTTTAGTATCAATACTTACCAATATTAGATACATTGTTGGGTAAGTGTTAAAATTGTATAATAGTTTATTAATTTTTGTACGATCAAAATTGAATCCTTTGTTATGGTTAAATTGAGAAAATAATTTAAATTTTAACTCAATAACTACATTCATTAAAACTAATTTAAAGATATTTAATTTTAAAATATAATAATTATTAAAAAAATTTCTATATTTAAAAATATTTAAAAATAAATATATATTTCATTTTAGTCCTTTAAAACTTTTTAATTTAGTTCAATATGATCCTTTTTGGTATTTCAACCTTCATCTTTGTAATGACAATACATCATTCACAATAGTGGATTAAAGGGTAATTGACCTAATTTTCTTACTTTATTATTATTATAAGTGGTTGATTGGATCACCTAATTTATTTTTGAAATTTTTTACAATTTTCATTTATTGTTATTATTATGATTATTATTACAAATCATTGCTGTGTTGATTCTTTAAATTTTAATACTTTTCTAGAACAATGATTATTTATTGATTTATTTATTATAATTGCATGGTTGTTCTATAATGATTATAAGTTTCCTATTAAGCAAGATAATTGAAAAAATAGATGAATACATGACCTAGCTTTTAAAAGAAAATAATGTGTATAGGGTATTAACATAATCCTTACATTGAGAATTACAAAATAGCTTCTAAGAAAGAATAGAAAAAATCACTAACATATTTAATGGAATTGTACAAAATATATACAAAAAAAAAGGAATGTTAAACTAAGGGAGGTTTCAATTATTGGTTTTGATGATGACAAAATATTTTTATTACTAATGGTTTATTCTTTGATCCATTAGAAAGATAAGAAAATGCAAAAAGTGAAAGGACATGTGATTGAACCTAAGGAGAAAGTTAATTCATGAAGGAAAAGAAGATTGGAGCAAGTGTTAAAGTGTTGAAATGAAGATCAAGACATGAAGATCAAAATTGAATAAATTTAGGAATATGTTTTGGTATGTACCTACACTTGATCTTAATCAATGCTGAAAAAGGGCTCACTTTTGCACGTCATATTTGCATGAGTATTTGCATATAGGTTTAGGATAAATGTTTTAGTGAATGATTAAATTTGATTATGGAATTGACATGTTAGGAATTGGTTTACAATGACATATAGGTATGAAATTGCATAATCAAGAGGAAATGAGTGGATTATTCTAAAGAAAGCCTCTTCTTATGTAAAAATGTTTTGAAATTTCTTTCATGTGTGTTTAAATGTTTTTGAGTAAATATTGTATGTGAAAATTGATTTTTAAAATGTTTATAAAAGTTTTTACAACTTTGAAGGTTAATTGAATAGTATCCAAGTGTTTAAATCTTCATAACCAAGGCATACGTTGCATTTTAGTTTAATTGAAATGCAATGATGTCTAAAATCATTTTAGGAATGAGTTAAAAATTTTTGAATTATTTTTTAAGTGAAATAAAAGTTTTAAAAGTACTTATGAAAGATTTTGGTATGCTTATAAATTGTTTAGAAATGGTTTTGAAAGTAAAGTTTCTAAATGAATTTTAATTGTTAAAAACTAAGACTTTTTTTATGTTTAAACTTTTTTTTTAATTCTTGGTGTTTAAAATCATCTTAGGAAACTTTTGAAACTTAGATGGAATTGAATTTGATGTTAGGAAAAATTTTGAAATCTTTACAAATGCTTTGGTTAAAATTTGAGGTGTTTTTCAGTGTCTTAACAACGGTTATTAATGACAAGTGCCATGAAGCCGTTATAGTCATGCAGTCTACTATTATTGTCCTATTGAAGACATTAATGTGTGTTACTTAAAGAGATTGATGAAGTCGTTACTGATCGTGGAAATTCAAGGTATTGTCTAGACAACATAACGACTAGTTTTTGAACTTTTGGTTTTCAATCGAATGTATTTCTCCTAACAATTAGTAAATGAACCCAACGGCTCTATTTGCATCTTAGCTCTATAAATAAGATTTCTATTGCTTAAGTTTCAACTTTTATCTCATTTTGAAAGATATTTAAGCTTAGAAAGTCATCTTGCTCAAAGTTTGTGAGTTTTTAAGTTTACATTGTTCAACCTTGCTGTTCCAAGTTACAATTTCATTTTGATGTTTCAATCAAACTTTTGTTGATTTATTAAGGTCCCAAGATGTTTGTTATAGTGATTTTTTAATCTTTGGAAGTTTAGAAACATTTTTTTGCATGAGCTTTAAGAAAAACAAAATTGATGTTATGTTTTATGTTCTTTTTTTGGGATTTATTTTGTGTTGATTGTTTATTGTGATATAGGCTCCTCTTTGCCTTGAAAAGTATTATTGTAAGGCTTCTCTTCACCTTACATAAAGCATATTTGAGTTTTTTTTTTATTGTTGAGTGTGAGTTTGAATTGATATATGTTGGTAATTATTACATTGAATGAGCATTAGAAAATGCATTAAATGTTAGTATTGCATTAGTTGCATTTTAAGCCTATTTTTATATTAATTTTTTATCAAGAAATTATTAAGTTGCATATGTTTGAGTTATGATTAAAAGAGTGATTTTTAGTTACTTATGTTGTTGTCGGGGGAGTGAATTGTAATATTAGGGATCTCAGTGTCAGTTACTCTAGAAAATTTTTTCTTGTCTTATTTGTTTAATGCTTAGATTAGTAGTTTCTTTCTTTGTTTTGTTTTGTTGTCACCTTTGTTTGTATAAAGAGTGGTCTTTTGGTGACTTACTTTAGTTATCCAAGAGATGTGGAGGCAACAATACCATTGGCAAGAGTGCCAATGGTATGAGCCTGAAGTTAGAACTAATTAGGGCTATAATTGGACAAATCATATTGATAAATCTGAATCCTATACCCCTGATTTTGAGGATTACCTCGATTACTCTTGGGTAAATCAATCTTATTTTGAACAACCTTCACCTTTTCCTCATCAACAATAACCTGAGTCTATAGATGAGTGTACCTCTAGTTGGATAGATCACCTTGATTATTCTTGGCTTAATAAGGCTGCATTCATTTCTCATTTAGAAAATACTTCTCAGCCTGAGCATGATCAAAGAACCATGGAGCAAATTTTAGAATCAATTAAGGAAATTGATCATGTAGAGTCAATTGAGCTAACAAGTAAGAGTGGTGAGTCAGCAACAACTTTAGGTGAACCAATTATTGAAACTGTTGACTGTGAGCATCATTTTCGGGTCGTTAAAAATAAGTTAAAGTCCAAGGTAGCATTTGAAAGCATCGATTTTATAGGTATTTCAGCTTTTGATTCACGAGAAAGAGTTGTTTACCTAGAATTTTTTCCAAAATGTTTTAAAGAGGGTAAGACTTTTGAACTCAAGACCCTTTTGATTGGTATAGGAGCCCTTCCAAAATTGGTTTATCATTATTCAAAGGATAAGGATGAGAAGTTAGGTATTGGACCAAAGCTTAGGTTGAAAATTCCCTAACGCTAAGGTCTAGCTAAAAGACTTTAAAGAAGCACTTGTGGGGAGGCAACCTAACCATAGGAGTAGGATTTCATTGCTTTTAATAAAATAGTATGCTTTTTGCATTCTTTTGGTGTGTTTTCTTTTAGTGTGTTTTAGTGTGTGTTTTTTTCTTGTGTGTTTTTTTCTATTCCTATTGCTTTGATGTTTTGTCCTTTTATTTTCAGATAGATGCATTTCACATCAACGAAGTGTCGCACGATCATATCTTTATCCAGGTGTATTCATTTCCTTTCTCTAGCATTTTATGCTTATTTTTGAACATTAGGGACAATGTTCCATTTAAGTATGGGAGAAGGAAATGTTAGTTAAGCATGCTTGAGTTTTTCTTATTGGATATAGTTATAATGAATTATTGTGCTATGAAATTACATGTCTAGGAAAATTCTGTCTAGGAGATTGAGTTTTAAGTGAGACTGTTTGTGACCACTCCAGTCTTTCTTGGAAATTTACCTGGTGTGATTTTGTAGTACAATCATTCACACTCTATTCACCTATATCAATTATTTGATTTTCTTTTACTAGTTTATAATTTATGGAAATTTTTTTCGATTTTGATGCTTATTATTGTCCATGTTTGCTTTTGAATTCAAGTATTTTTGACAATTTTAAACGTTATATAATTAATTGTGACTATTAATGACTAAGTGCCTTTAATTCATTTCATAATTTGGATAACGAATGCCTGATGAATGGAATGATATTCTACATATAAAATGTAACTTAGTGAGTAATTTTGTCACTTCTTTTAAAACACTTTTATCATTAGAATAAATAAATCAATAAATAAAATAGTTGATTAAATAAGCTTCTTTGCTAATCTATCAGAGGTATGTTTATGTCCACTTTTCAGTTCTCTCAAACATATTTGAGACAATTTAGCAAATAGTTTGTGCCAAGAAATACAATTAACTCCAAACCCACTAGAGAGACATATAAATGAAAATAAAAACAAGTAAAGAAGGCAACTGTTAATTCATTGGTAGGTATTGAGAGGTGGTGGTGTTGATAGGATATATGAGATACATTGTTGTAGGTGGATTGATGATTAGTTTTGCAATGTTTCTAAGAGAATTTCCTAAACACCTTGTGGCTGAGTGAGTGAAGGAAAACAATTAGAAGGGGATTGGCTTTATGTGAGTGGATAGGATGCATCTGTGTTTGTGAGTGGGTGGCGCGTTGGATGGTTAGGTGTTAGTTGGTTTATGGGAAGGGTGCTACTTCAGAAGTTTTATAGTGGTAGATGGAGTTTTCATGTGTTTGGAGATGTTAATTGTTAGCCTGGATTGGTGTGGCATACAGAGGCTTGGTTATTTGATTAAGTGAGACATTAGGAGCCTGGGTTTTTGAAAGATGCATCTAATTTTAGGTGGTATGGTAAAGAAGATGCATTAAGTTAGCTCACAGTGGGTCTCTGCATGAGAGGAGTGACATCTTGGAGAGTGGGGAGTGGGTTTTTTTGAAATAAGAAAAATAAATTCAAAATGAAAAAACAAAAAAAACAAAATGCTGTAGTAAAGGAAATAGAGAAAATACATAAATAAATAAAAGGAAAATTAAGAAATAAGAAATAAGAAAAATGTTAACATTTGTTTATTTTTTAAAACATAAAGAATTTAAAATAAATAAACAAAAATAAATAAATAAATAATGAAAATGAAACAACTTAATTTGTTAGATGAAAAAACTAATTGACTTACTTAGAATAAACTAGCTCTACTAGTTTAATTTCTTTTGGAGTTTCAACTTGTAAATTCTTATAGTAAGGCTTATTTAGTGTCCCTTAACTTTAAACACTTTTAAAGTGTCCAAACTTTGAATTTTTACAGCACTATGTGAGAAAACATTAGTAATAACAAATAGAACGATCCAACAAGATCATAATTTCTTGAGAACGAGCTTTAGTTTAAAGTGATAAGGAAATACTTTTTTACCTATGAAAATTTCTTTTTTGGTTAAGATTTTGTCATGAAAGATCTTAGTCTTTTCTTTATAAATTTTAACTGTTTCATAAGCATCATTATGTATCTCTTACAACTCTTACAATTGTAATTTTTTATTAGTTTCAGCCTTAATTAAATCTAAATTGCATTGCTTGACAACGAATTAAGCTCTTTGTTTTAATTTTATAGGCAAATGACAAGGTTTTTCAAATACTGATTTATATGGTGACATACTAATAGTTGTCTTATAAACCATCTGTATGCTCGTAGTGCATCATCTACATGTAAACCCCAATCTTGTTATTAGGATTAACCACTTTTTTCCAAAATTGATTTGATTTCAATATTAAAAACTTGTTCACTTGCTTATGGATGGTATGTTATTGAAGTTCAATGTGTAACGCCATAGTTCTTCTATAAAGTCTCAATAACTCAGTTACAAAAATGAGTTCCATGACCACTAATTATTACTCTAGGTACTCCAAACCTGAAAAAAATATTAGACTTAACAAAATTGATAACAAATTTAGCATTATCAGTATAAGTAGCCTTAACCTTAACCTATTTTGAAATATGATTGTTGTATTGATTAGGTGACCTAGAAAATTTTTACCAAATTTGAAACTATTTTAATTAGAAAACCAATGAAATTTAGGCAAGTGTACCTATCGTAAAAGTAATAAAGTTGATTTAAGTTAAGACTGTGAATGTCAATCCCACAAAGATATATGCTTAATTGCTAAGTTAATTAGATTACAATTATCTTGGAAAATCCAAACAAATTGATTAAAACCTTAAAATTGCTAAACTAGTTTAACTTGCCTTAAACACTTCAAAATTAATTTTTAATTTCTTTAAAAATTTTCTAAAAATTATTAAATGTGTAAATTAGCTAAGGATTAGGTGATTGATGACTTAATTGAGCTTTAAACAAATTTACAAGTTGATTAAAGCTCCTTTACAAAATAAAAAAAAGCTATGGTTAAGACTTTGCTTTATCTCTATTAAACTTAGTTTCAAGTTTGGTTATGCTTTAAATTTAGTCTATGGGCTGTAGATTCTAGAAGATGACTTCTGTATTTTTAAACTCAGAATTCTAACACTCACAAAAAACTATGGTTTGTTCATTCATTGATTAATTTGTGTCGCTTATTGATTTTTTTTCTAACAAATTAAGATGATTTCTCAAGCTTAACTTGTCTTAAGCTTTAATCCTATGTGGCCAGCCAAAAATCAAATCTTTTAAAACTTCAATGCACAAAGCTCAGACCCTATAACATGTCTTTAAGCTCTCTTAAATCATAGAAAAACCAATTCTTAGCAATAAAAATGATTTAGCCACATATTTTGATCAAAATATACAAGATATACACTTTAAACAATATGCCTTGATAGATCCAAAGATATGAGCTATAAAATACAGTTTAGAGTTTAAAAAAAACCGAGGAAGACTCTTGGACATGTCTTGAACTCTTAACTTGATTATGGAAACCAACAGACTCATAATCCATCAAGATCCTGGAGAAAAACTAAGGAACATTCAAGGATAGAAGCATAAGAACACAACTTTGATTAATCTAGAAACATAAGCAAATACATAAGTATTCTGAGTTAGAAACCTCCTGAATGTAATTCACAAACTAAAAAATATGTCTTAAAAACAAGCTTGAATCGTCATAAACTCAAAAAATAACATTGAATTCGAACAGAAAGTGTTGGAAGCCTATAAACTAAGGAAGAGAGAAGAAGGAGCTTCTCTCTGACAACTCTAGATCTAAATCTCTCTTTCTCATTTGAATCTTGTTGTTTTACTTGTGTTTTGCAGGTTTCCTGGACTCTCCACGTGTGCTAGAAGACAATGGCATTAATTAGAGACACGTTACAACTGTAAAATTGGAGATTTAGAGTTGATATTGTTAACTGATACATCAACGACACCATGGCCAACTCATAACAGCGATTTGTAAATTATCGTTGAGGGTCGAATTTCGTCTTCTTAACCTTAGGGATGATCATCATTAAACGGCACGATGTTCATCCTTAACTTTGGGGTTGCAGATCCACATTAATGGTTAACAATTAAGTCAAACTTTGATCCTTTTGCACAATTTATCTTATTTTAATCAACATCCTGCAAATTAAACAAATCAACATATAAATGAACTAATTAAACAATAATTAAGGGAATAATTCATAAATTACTCAATCAAAATGCAATGAAATTGGCTTCTAACAATTCCCCCACACTAGGATTTGATTTTCCTCAAACAAATTAATTCATCAGCAATTTCATAATAGGATAAAAAATAGAAAAACCAATTCAAAATTAATAACACAGTTATTGCAAATGCTTTCTTCTTCTTTCAAAATAAATGACCCATGAAATTGTTATAGAATTAATTAATCACAAAAAATCATAAATTCATTGAAATCATTTCATTCTTTTTCAATTTTTAACCTAAATCAAAAAACTCAATTCCACATGTAAAAGGCAAATAAACTTAGTTTAATCCATCATCTTTTTGGCACTTTCACATCCTTAAAGTAATTAAAATCATAATTTATTTAATTAAATTCGTAAGCAGTTTAATTAAGAACTAACTTAAGTTTTTTTTACTTGAAGGTGAATATTTTGTCATGAATAACCCTCGATTACTCAACTATGTCACATTAACTTAACCGACTATTAGCCCTACGCATAACTTCAACCTTATACATATATATCATTACTCTCTTCTTTTTCTTTTCTTTTTCTTCTTTATTTTTCTCTCTTTTTCTTTATTTTATTCTTTATTTTATTTTTTAAATATACATACATATAAGATTAGAAATCAAAGGAGTGGATTTCTAAATGAAGGGTGAGCGCATCAAAGTGGCCATCCATCACACCCCATATATCAGAGATCTTAGAAGAAAATAGAAACTCTATGATGGTTAAGAAAATCATGAAACCAACCATAGGATCATCAATAGAAGTTTTAAGTGGTACGACTGGTGAAGAATGACAGGCGGATGCAAATACATTCTATGTGTCCTCAAACGAAGCCTGGTATATAGCCGCCTCGGGAACCTCATTAGTAGAAGTATCAGGCGGAACTGTTGGTGCCTCATGCTCACTTTTCTTGCACCACTACTTGCTAAGATGAAAAAAAACCCCCAAAGCTTAAGTAAGGTAACATTAATTTTGGTTTGTTAAGAATAATCCTCAACCTTCTATAAATTCAAAGGAACTTCGACGTCCATAAATATCTTTGCCAACAAAAAAGGGAAACTAAAATTCTTGCTAGCCCTCTTTAACTTGACTATATCATGCATACCAAGAATAATGAAGCCAGACAATGGTATCCCGAGAATAGCATAACATCTTATCTAATAGATAAATATAAACAATGCACATCTCATTCAATCTACTAACTCAGGCGTAACATTAGAACTAATTATGGCAACTATATTGCACTTTCGAACTCTAAAATTAGCAGTGGAAATAGCCTATGCTATTTCTCGTCAAAGTTAAAGCCTCTCTAAGAGCAGTAATAGAAAATGATGAATTCGTAGAAATTACATCACCATGAAAAGTATACTTACTATTAATGTAGACGTCTCCCTCATCAGGTACTTTGAATACTACATAAATAAAATCATGAGTGATAAGGATAGGAATACCTCGCAAAGAAGACCAAATCTCAATCATCTCGAACTCATCCTTATCCTCGATGTTTGCACCAACTCATGACCCAAAATAGGGTAAAACTGTCTAGAAAAGATCACCATAAGCTCCTAACCTAAGAATTGAAATGCATTACAAAGATCGAAATGAGCTTTAAGCTCTTGATGAATCGAGTGCTCAATAATGAAGTCATTTATGCAGCGAGATTGATACCAGTCAAAGTTCTTACGGTTGGTGAACTTTACGGATCATAGGCCAATATTTTTCTCAGAGGCATCATTTGATGAGAAACTATTTAATAAACATGTAACTCCCCTAAATTTTATCATCCTTAAATTCAACTGTTCTGATACCTAAAATTTCCAATATCTACATAGAAATTCAAATATCAAATATTCCAATTGTTGTAACCCTAAAATCTCATTAAATTAAATTCAATAAGAACCTTAATTCAAAGACAACGGAATCAGAACAATATCTTTACCACTTGGCTAGCCCACCTCTGCAATTAATAAAAATAAAACTACAAACTAAAGTCCACTAAAAAATCCATCTCCTGAAAATGTTAATGGGTAAGTGGTTAGCTATCATCTCAATAAGGGAAACTAAAATATACTCCACACAAAACAAATCAAAGAACAATAATAATATTTTATCACATTAACATCATGTAATTGTTAACACAATATATTTTTAATGAATAGATATAATGCTACTAATATACATATATTTCATCATATAACAACACAATAATCACACAAAATCAAAATATAGTAGTATTTACACAGAATATGTAATCATTTTATGCACATTCTTATCCTTTTAAAAGAAATTTATTCATATTCTCCTTAGGGCCCTACTTAACCTTTTAAGATGATGTTCAATGGTCTGCCGGCTCATCTCATCATCACAATCTCAATCATCTCCATATGGATATGAAAATAGATCAACACAGGGTACCCCTCACTCAATCTCCTCTGATCTGGTATCCCAGTACTACTTTGGTACCTAGTCATAAGCATAGGGTATCCCCGGAAGTCAGGATACCCCAGTACCACTCTGGTACCTAACTATCAGCAAAAGGTATCATTGGGACTCAGGATGCCCCGGTACCTACTCTCGGACCGGTACCTAGCTGCATCTCAAACACATCA
>JAOXYD010088970.1:0-12075 GCA_028565735.1 Pinacopodium congolense
AAAAAAGGTTGGAAGAGAAAATTTTAAAAAAAGTGGAGAGGGATTAGTTGAGCTGAATTGGATTGAAAAGGGTCAAACCAAAAGGTTAAACTGGTTTAACTAGTTAAATCAGTGATTTAAACCGAATCGAACCGGTCAAACTAATCGGTCCGATTTTTAACCTTTCGATTTTTTAATATAACAATTTTTAAATAAAATCGAACTGATAAATTAATCAATTTTAAATTAATCGAGTCAAATCGATCAACCCGATCTGATTTTTTAATGGTTAGTTTGAGTTCTTCTTTCATTTAAATTCAACTGCCATATGTGATCTGCTTCGTAGTTCGTGTTCTACGATAATTGAATAACTTGTGATCTTTGTTAAAGGTTAATGGAATTTTGTTCACATGCCGCAGCAGCTTCTCATAGCGTTATGTCTTCCAGCAGTTTGTCAAGTCTTTTCAATAAAAAAAATTCTTTTATTTAACAAAAAATTCACTAAATTAATAAGTTCATTGAATTCCAAAATATTTGATTAGTCAAGTGTCTTATCAGTAATATATAATTTTTAGAACATTATACATTGAAGACCTTTTTTATGCGCAGATAAGAAATAGTAATTTTGAATTTTCGCATTATCAGAAGAAGTGGTTTAGCACATTAGTTTTAAAAAGGATTCAAGGTTTAATTTATCGTGAAGGTTTACGTTAATTCTTTAAAAAGAATTTAACATTTCGTTGTATTTAAATAATATTTTAACGTTTCGTTGTGTTCAAATATTTTTAAAAATTATAATATATTTAAAATTTAAAATTTTATTTATTTTAGCTTTTAAATAAAATTTATTATCATCACAATTTTTTGTGATATAATTGAGTTAAAAAAACGTGATCTACTCCGTAACTAAGCACTAATACTAAACAATATGATAGAAGGGGAAAATTGTGGGTTATATCCACTTCGTATCAAAATAATAACAATTGTTAACTTAAAACACTTTTTTTATTAATAAGAGCAAGAGTTTTCATTTTTTTAAGAGTTTGGTAGGGCTTAAAGAGTAAGCGATTCGTATGTTTTTATGATCATCATATTCAAATAACAAGTAGGAGGATACGCAGAGCAAGAGCTCTTGAAGTCTACCTGTTCTTAAATTATCCATGGCCTATTAGGAACACGTAGATCCAGGGAACTTGGCTCGGGAATAACTTCTTAGTAGCCGGTGGATGCATAAAATTGTGAAAAAAGCTTAGAAGAAATCGTTATGAGAAATGTCGTACTCAATGCGCATGTAAAGAAGTTGGAAGCAAGCCAATCTCCTAGAGTGACTTCGACAATCATTCCATTCAAGCAAGTTAGTCGTAGCAGGCAAGAAAGCAGAACTTGAAGTAAGGGAATGAATGCTAAGAAGTTTTCTAGACAGGGATAGAAAGCTATCAATTTCCTACTCTGGCGTTGGGACAGGATCTGAATGAGATTAGGTTGGGCAGCGACGTTAACCCCCTTTCTTTATTATTCCTTTTATAATTTTGAATTGTACCATTATCAGGGTATTTGGTGCTGTATACCCACTTAAACTTAATGACATTCTTCCTTTTCGGAAGATCGATCAACTCTCAAGCTTGATTTTTGTTTATGTATAGCACTCATTTCCTTATTCATGGCCCTTGCCACATTTAACTATTTGCAGCATCCTCATAATAAAGAGGGTTAGAAGCATACAACACAAAACTACATAAGACATATATATCACTTAAAGATCTGAATTTCTATGGAAGTGTTTCAGAAATGGAGTTTGATGGAGATAGGCTTGCTAGAGATGATGAATTACTACTGTCAAAAGGTTTTATCACAGGGACATCTGCTACATCTTTTAAAGTTTAAGAAGCAATTGGTAGAGCTGTGTTACTGTTAATCTAAGTCCAGTGTTCTTCGTCATTGAACGTTACATCCTTATTTATAGTGACTTTTCCACTCACCTAGTTATACAACCTATATACTTTATATTGAGGACAATAGTTAACAAAAATATATTTTTTCAGCTTTTTATCAAGTTTATGGTAAGAAGGAGAAGTAATTAAAGCAAAGGCCATACAACAAAAAAACTTTTAGATGTCTTACTCATGGCTTTTTACCTTCAAATTTTCATATAGAATACAATTCAAAACAACTTTTGTGGGAGAGATATGAAGAAGATATACTACTATTGCTATCATTTTTTGATACAATTGCTTGAGAAGACCTCTTGCTATCATCATGTTTCTAGGAATTTCCACCATGGTTATGAACGTATTACTCTCTTCTTTAACCTTTTCTATAAAGTTACCTGCTTCTGTTCATCTCTCTGTTTGATCCAGTAATTAGCCTCTTTATGGCCAAACTGTTTATAGTTGTAGTAGTAACACTAGATTGTATTCTTAAGTTACTTCTGCTCAACAGATTACCTTCTACGTTTGCCATGACAGATTGCCTTCTACATTTGCCATTACCTTGGCTTTGAAGTGGTTTCTATCCTATCCACGGCTTCCTAAATTATTTGTCTTCCCTTTAAGAAGACTCTCCCGTCACTTGAAATACCTTTTCCTTAACCTTTTCAGAGGACTTATTTATCCCCTCTCTTTTTGCGAACTAGGAAGTCAACAATTCATTAAAAAAAGATAGATCCTTTAACTCTTCAATGGCAGAAACTACATGTTTTTAAGGCTAAACTTCTGAAGACTTTACTTATAACAATCTCATTACTGATATTCTCACCATAAGACTTCATGTGATTAGCAAAAGCAGACATTCTGGACATGAAAACTTGCACAGTTGCATAGTTTCATTCTTTTTCATGGCTAATATCTTAAAATCACAGTGAAGTGTTCACAATTTTAGTATTCACCTTTTTATCACCCATATACTCTTGCTTTAAAATCTCCTATGCCTGATTAGATGTTGGAGCTTATGCAATTTTGGAAAATATCTTCTCATCAAGAGTTTGTTAGACAAGGAGCAAGACCTTTGCATCCTTCTTGCGAGCCTTTTACAGTTGTTAGTTGGACTGGTCTACATTCATGTCTTTGAACTTGTTCTCCACTAAGTCCCACAATTCTTGAGTCTTGAACATAATCTTCATTTTGAAACATTAGTTATACCCACTGCACATTAAAATAATAACAAAGATTAACTTAAAGCATATTTTACTTATTCTCAACAATAAGATTATATTTAATGTGAAAATTTTCTACTAGGCCTTTCTTTTGACTGGGGTTCATGGCCTTCATACCTTCTTGAGTTCAGAGTAAAGATGAGGCAACGGATATGATCATTTGGGCCATTACAACTACAACTACCATATAATCAAACAATTATGCTTACAACTACATGCTAAGTCCCATCACATAATCAAACAACTACAACAACCATAGCAGGCAATCGACAACAACAACAAAAACGAAAATATTTCGAACCAATAATAAAATAATTATATGGCGATACCAAAATTCAACTTTGTTGCCTATTTAATATTTGTGCTTAGGAGATATAAAAGCAGTCAGTTTAGCATCTCTTTCTTTGTCAAGGTGATCCATGCGTCTATACCACCACCTTCCTTGGTGTCAAATAAACTAGCAAAGTTACTGAACGACTTCCTCTTGGAGTTAACCCACAACGACTTTCCCCATCTAAAGTTGATCTCGTATATCAAAAACCTACAACAACTAGTGAAGTTAAAAGGAACGAACTTTTCTTTTATCATCATCTCAGATTGAACCAAAACTCTGTTAATCCTTAGCAATCAATAAACCCTAATGAAGAAGAGAGAAAATTTTCATTAATTAACTGAATTAATAGTACAAAAGGCTTATATACAGATGAACCAAAACCAAGTAACTATAATTATAAGGACCAACTCAGCAGAAGGATAACAAACTAACAGATTCTAAGCTATACTAAGCTACACAAAAATAATGGTCAACTACTATATAAATACAATATTCTACATCTCTCCCTAAGTTGGAGCTTGAGGCAATAAAATAGAGAATGTAGGAGCCGCTAAGACTTTTGTGAGAAATTCTGTAACTTGTTTCATGGGGGAGATATATATTAGAGAAATGAAGCTTTGTTTGCATTAATCTCCTACCAAATGACAATCTATGTCAAGATGTTTGATGCGTTCATGAAAACATGTATTAACATTAATACGAAGAGCTATTTGATTGTAACACAAAAATGAAATAAGAGAAGTGATTGGAATTTGAAAATATCAAAGAATATAGGAAATTCATCGAAGCTGACAAATAGTTTAAGCTATACTGTGACACCCAACTTCAACTGGTAAGCACAATACAATAGAATGCCTTTTAGTTTTCCATGAAATTGATGCTGGTTCGAGGAAAATGCCATAGTTAGTTAATGATATTCTGTTATCAATGTAGGAAGCCTAGTTAGTGTCATAATATGTTGTAAGTTGATACCTTTTAGAATTAGGAAAGTATAACCCTTTTGATGGACAAATACTTGAGTAAATGATTGCTGCATCCAATGTTATTAGCAAGTTATTTAGATGAATTGACTTAGCTGCTTTACTTAATGAGAAATGTTTGGCCATGTGAATTCCAAGTAAAGCGATATGTCAAAGAGTCTTCTCTGTGGTTAAGGATCTAATAGTAGAAAGCATGTATTTTCAGTTAACTTCACACCTTTTGGAAGAGGGGTGGTAACAAACTTTGCTTTATTCAACCCTACATCATTGATGATATCTAACACAAGTTTCCTTTGATTTACTGAAGTTTTATGTTTTGACCTTGTAATTTCTAAACCAAGAAAGTACTTAACATGACCAAGATCTTTAATGGTGAACTTGTTATGCAAGAATTGTTTAACTTCATGATTTTTTAAATTTTAATGGGCCTATAAGTAATACATCATACATATAAAATGAGGGTCAAATATTAAGTATTTGATGGCTTGATGAATAAACGGTGATCATGCTTCGATTGATTAAACCCAAAGAGTTCAGTTAAGCAACAAATTCTTGTTTAAATTCATATAAAGACCGTTTTAATCTATAAATTTGCCCTAGTTTTGCAGCCTCATATCCATCTGGTGGTGTTATATACATCTTCCTCATTTAAGAATTCATGCAAAAATGCATTGTTGATATCAAGTTGATAAAGTGCCTACGAATTTGAAGAAGCAATTGCTAATAGAATTCTTACTGTCACTGCTTTAGCTATTTGAGAAAAACTTCTAGTATAGTCTTTCCCTTCAATCTAGTTATAACCCTTCGTTACCAACCTAGCTATATATCTATCAACACGACCATCAATTTTCAATTTTGATTTATATACCCACTTTGAACCAATAACTCACTTTCCTGTTAGAAATATTATCAACACTACCATCAATTTTTAAATTTAATTTATATACCCACTTTGAACCAATAACTCTCTTTCCTGTTAGAAATATCATTAACTCCCAAGCATTATCTAATTCCAGTGCTACTAGCTCTTACTACATATCTTGAATTAATTTATCTTTCAAATTAGCTTGATTGTAAGATTTTGGTTTTTAAATAGTTGATAATTTTGGCAAAAATGACATATATGTAGGTAAAAAGTGATAATTAGTGATGTTTGGTTATTATTTTTTTTGGTACAAATAAGAATAATTTGGAATTATATTCAGAAATAGGGAAAGTAACGACAATATCTAAAGGATCAAGAGTAGAAATCTAGTATATAAAGTCATTTAATCATAAAGGTTCATTAATAACTCTAGTTGATCTCCTTAACGTAGGGACATGGGGAGAATCCATAGAATTTGATGTATAGGTTTGGGAGCATCATAGTTAGATGAAATTGGTTTAGGTTTAATATGAGTGGAGACGTATGAAAAGTTATGATCATTTTGAATAGGCATAATAAGTAAAGATAAATTAGAATCATGTTTTGTGATAAACTTGTAATGAAAATGAGTTTCATGAAGTATAAAATCCTTAGATGTTAAAACTAAATTTAAGTTAAGGTCAAATAAATTGAAAGCTTTCTGATAAGACTAAATATGCATCTATGAACTCTTTTTTCGAATTTACCTTTGAGAGGAGTAGCATTGGTGGTAAAACATAAGCAGTAAAATTTTTAAGAGAATCATAGCAAGGTAGATGGCCTTAGAGAACCTCATATGGAGATTTCTAGTTCAGAACAGGCGTGAGAAGTTGGTTGATAATATATATACCAGTGAAAATGGATTCTTTCTAAAACTTTCTAAGTAACAAGGCTTGAAACATCAGAACTCGAGCCACTTGTAACAAATACTTATATTTTCTTTCTATCATCCCATTATATTATGGGGTATAAACAAATGACTTCTAATGTATAATTTCCAAGCTGGCTAAATAGGGTTTGATGATTGACTTTTAGGAACTCATTACCATTACTAGATCTTATAATCTCAATATAAGCTCTGAATTGGTTTAACACCATTCTACAGAAAGTATCTAGTATCCTGATAGTTTGTGTCTTACGTCTACTAATACTTACTTAGTCTTTAGTCCTGAAAAATGTAGTACAAGGGGGAGAACTCAAATTTAATAGAGGTTGTATTGGTTACTAGTTAATCGAGAGAAACTTGAACTTAAAACTAGATATGTGTACGGTTTTGGTTTAAACAAGGTTATTTTTAAGTTTGATGTTACCTATAACATGTACTAACTTGACAGATCCATCTAGCAAATATATCAGAATAGTTTTTTTTTCTTTTCTGTTTTTATAAGTTTTTTAATAATGCTAAGATCCATAAACATGTGATTTGAGGCATTAGTGTCATCTATTCATGAATTATGTCCCATTAAATTAAAATAAGTTAAAACATAGTTTATGATAGTACTTACAAAATCATCTAGATGTGCAAGGTTAACTTTCCTTTTCATTAGCTTCATTAGCTCATTCTTCACCTTCTTGGATAGTAGTGATGTTTCTTGTAGTTAAATACTTTTTCTTTTGTTCTAATAGTTCCTTATACCAATTTAGTTAGCCATGCAGCTTGAAGCAAGTGTCTTTCATATGCCCATTTTTATCACAATGTACATAGTGTAGCTACTTCTTGTCTATGGCTTCTCTTCTTCTATTCCTAACTCTACCATTCAGGTCCTTTTAAACTTACTATGTTATAATCATTATAACATTATTCTTAACTCCTTTTGATAATCTCATGTGAACCTCCTTCTGCTTCTCTACCCTTAAAATCATATAATATGCCTAGTTAACACTAGGTAAAGGATCCACTACCTAGTTAGAATATGCCTAGTTAACAATAATGATGACACTAATGTGGTCTTAGATCATTTAGACCCATTAAAAACTGCATGAGTTGATTAAATGAAGTTAGATATGCAATTGCTTTAATTAAACTAAATGTACATTTTGAAACATGCATGAGACACGTCAACTCATCTCATAAACTCTTAAACTTTGTGAAATAACTGACTACATACATGTTTCCATGAGAAATAGAAGCCATTTCTCTCTGCAATTGATAAAATAATGTACCATTACATTCTCCAAGCCTTTTCTTAAGTTCAAGCCATAATTCCCTAACTAAATTTGTATAGATGAAAGCCTTAACTATATCTTTAGAAGTAGAGTTTAGAATCTATGAAGTGACCGTGCAATCAACATGAATCTATTGATCATAATCAATAGAATCTTCACTAGGTTCCACTCATTTTTTATTTGTGAAACCTAAATTAACCTTTGCTCCAAATGCATTCTTAATACATCTGTTATGTGATAGATAATTACTTCAAGTTAAAGGAGTGGTTACAAGAACCATACTTGAATGATCAGAACTTCGTAATTGAAAAGAATCTTCATCACTCTACAATCTCAATCCTGCAAATTCTCTTCCATTGAATCATTCCGCATTTCGTTCATCGCTGTTGAATGAATAAGTATCAATCAATCAAAAAGAAATTCACTTTTGTAGCCAAGAACCAAAAGCAAAGCTCTTTTGAATCCATAGCTCTCATACCATGAATCAAAACTCTATTAATCCTCAGGGATCAAGAAACCATAATGTAAGAAGAGAGAAATTTTTCATTAATTAACTGAAGCAAGAGTATAAAAGGCTTATATAGAGATGAATCCAAGTAACTGAAATCGTAAAGTCTAGCTCAACAGAAAGCTAACAAACTAACCGATTCTAAGCTATAATAATCTATACAGAAATAACTGTCAACTATTATATAAATACAATAGTCTACACAGACCTCTCTTTCATCATATAGAAATGCATTCCCTGCTTGCAGATTTTTCACGTGCTCTGGGTTCAGATTCCTTACTGTTTCTCTCATTTGCGTGACCACGAAATCATCACAGTTATTGTTATCTACTATTTCTACTATTTCGGGCTTTACTATGATGTTCCCGAAATGTTGCACCGAGAGCGGCGGCTTCATTCTCGGACGCAAATCCACGGGATGGTAGGCTGTGAAGATTCTGTTTGTACTTGCTTTGCTTCCATCCGTGATGGTCTCATTGTCTCCTCGGAGACGTTGTTCCTGTAAACGAACCTGTCTCGAAGCGCTGATAAGCTTGAGGCATCAAACACAAACCTCTTGGTGACAACTGCTTCCTTAATATACTCCAACCCAGTGTCAAATTCAGGAAGGTTACATAGGAGCAAAGTACTTGGCAGAGTCGAAAAGAGGAAGGGTTGCAGTGTTCTTGTCTCAACGAGAAATGACGGCTTTGAAGGAACGTAATTGAAGACCACGCATCACCCATTTGGTGTGACGTTACAAGCCCTATTGTCACTCCTCCACACTCAAAGTGACTGACTTATACAGAAGCAACCATGTCACCAGCATGATCGAAATCCATAGGAAGCAACTTATTTTTTTCATAGAAATTTGGGTTTTGGAGAATGTCCAGAAGCTTCAACTTGGCCTCTGCTTCAGGAAATGGACCCCTTCATCGTTGCAGTCCACGTATTTATTCTCTTTGAAACGTCCGGAAAAAGGACAAAATATGGTTAAGGACTCAAGTAACGACCTTTTAAGACTGTCGCAGGTTTCTTCTTTTTTTCGTCTTCTTGTCATTTGTAGGATAATAAAGGATCCATGGCATGCAAATTGGAAGCATCATTTGATCGATGCATAAGAGTTGGTGATATTGGTTGTGGTAGAGTGTGGGACGAGATGGCTTGATTAGATCTCGGAAGAGTAATTCCACTCCAAGCTTCTGCCATTGAACTAGAGGTTAGCGAAATTCTATATCGTTGATTTTGTCTATAGTTGCTTCCTTTCGACCTGGATGTTGAGTAAAGATGAGGCGATAAATGCGAGCATCGTTGGCCATTACAAGTTGGCTAATTTACGCTTCTGCTCGTGTTGCCAAATTGTGGCCAACACCCCACTAACGAGGTAATTAGGAGTTTTGATAAGGCTAGCCAGACATAACCACTTCTAATTGAATTCCGTTGGAAGGTTAAGATGCACCAATGTTTTAAATTTTGTATCGGTATTAGTATTAAATTTAATTTTAGTAGAGTATTATATCGGTACCAGTCAATACAGGTATTATTTTAGATAATTTTTTAAAATTATAAATTAATTCTTAAATTTTATAAAATTTGCAAAGTAGTCTTCTGATATATTATATCATATATTTTTAACTTTACTTCAACTCTATTTCAAAAAATAAACAATAATATAAATTTGATATTTTAACAACTATATCTTTATTTCGATCAATTATAAACATCAAATAATAAGAACAGTCTTCTTATATATTATACTACATATTTTTAACTTTATTTCAACTCTATTTAAAAAAATCAACAATAATATAAAAATGATATATTAATAACTATATCTTTATTTCTATTAATTATAAACATCAAATTATAAGAATATCAAACATTCACATATAAAATTCATTTAACTCAATTATAGACTTTAATTAATGAAATCAAAACATCAAACAATAACAACAAAATCATAATCATAAGCATTCACATACATTCATAAAAATGTATTCAATTAATTGTATTTAAAGTTTAAATATCACACAGTAAGAACAAAATACAAAATTATCACATTATCTTGTGCCGAGGAATATAGCAAAGTGAAAGTGAAGTTTGAAATAAAAATAATTATAGTTATTTATATAGTATATATAAAATTCAACATATATAACGAATACAAATAAAGCTTAAAAAAGATAAATATATGAAAATTTTGAAACCTTATTTAACTGTATATCACTTAGATCACACTGACCCTAATTTTTATTTGGTATAAAATCTTCATTATTAAATGGAGTTTCATTATTACTATCATTCAAACTCAATGCACCAAATAACATATCAATAATCTCCCAATTAAGGATATCCTCCAAGTCAATTTTATTTAATAAACTTGGCTCTTCAGAAAACTAATCCGCTAAGATATTGATATGATCAAGGCAAAGAAGATCAATAGAATTACTTGTTCTATTAAGAGGCCTAATAAACAAATAAAATTAAATCATTAAAAAATGTTGAGAAATTAGATTAAACATATTAATAACAAAAGCATAGCCTTCTCTTAACTTTAAGTTGTAGTGAAAAAATATCAATTCATTCAATATTGGGTGTTCCAACCTATTCCTTCTCTTAAAATGAATGAATTCACATGCACTTCAATTTCTTGTATACCCAGTCGCACTCACACATTAACTAAGAATTTTAATTCCAAACCTTTGCAATTTTGGAATGCCACTCCAAATTAGTCTCATTAAACAACTATAAAACAATAAAAATAATTTATAAAAAAAGTCTTGATTAAATTTAAATAAGTAATAAAAATGAAGAAAATCATACATTAAGTTTATCTCTTTGCCTTATTATAATGGATATCCCAAAATCATCACAACTATCCTTGTAAACCCTCATTTGTAAGCTAAGGAGGTTCTGCATTGTTTTATTTCTAGCAATGGTAATGATAGTTAACAATATGACTCTATTAACTTAAGCTTTTTTTTGAAAAATTTAGCCTAAAATCGATTGTAGGATTTCGAAAAGATCCAGCAACAAATAATAAGGAGTATATAAATAAGGTTTATTCTTCAAATTAGCCTTAACTGTTTTTTTTTTGTCTTCTCCATAGTATCATAAAAATATCTCATTATTGCAAGACAGAGTATCTTCACTAAAGGCTCATAAAATTAAACAACAAACTGACATTAAAACCAAAATTTATGATCTTTAAGTATAATTTTGAAAACCTCCAATCCATCATTAAACTTAGTATGCTATGATGGAACCCACTTATCACTTATAAACATTTTCCTTAACTCATTCCTCATTTTAAGAAAACACTAAATTGATAAGAAGATAGTTGCAAATCTAGTGATGATAGGATGACATAAAATCTTACCATTTATAAACTCCTTTTTCATTAAATCTAGAACCTAAGCATGATTATAAATGAACTTAGTCAGTTTTCCTGCTTTCTGTACAGTCTCATTAATAATAGGAAAGTATCAGCGTCTCTTTTTTTTCTCTAACATCAAATCAATGCAACGTATAGCATAAGGAGTTCAATAAAAAGAATTATATCTGTTTTACAATCTCTTCTTAATTGCTTTGTAGGTACTATCATTGTCCTTTATAAACTGTATAATATTTTCAGGCCTAACTTCATTTACAATCTCATAAAAAATTTCAAATAATGTATCAGTATCCTTTATAAGACTAGATATATCAATTGATTTCAAGAACATCGTCCCTTTAGTATAATACATTGAGAATTTTATAATAGGTTCTTATTTTGTATATCTCCAACCATCTACTATGATTGAATACTTATAAATTTCTCAATACATTCTTCTTTCACTCAAATTTAACATTTAATCTCAGCAACTGCACATCTTAAAAGATTACTTCTCAAGTTATTCATACTAAGAACTTTATATCTTGCATTATAAGATGTAATAAAATTTGCCATTTGTTGAAAATAATAAGACTATGCTATATTAAATGATATACCTGTATCTAGGCCTGACCACGGTTAATAAACCGCCGGTTACGGTTTATGAAAATCTATAAACCTTAACCTAACCGCCAGTTTAC
>JAOXYD010088981.1:0-12075 GCA_028565735.1 Pinacopodium congolense
GTTTTTAAGTTTGAAAATAAAATTATGAATAATAAAAGTTATAAAATAACAACGATTATTATTATGAGCAAACCGGCGGTTAAACCGTAACCGGCTGTTTTCAAACCGTAACCGTAACCGTAACCGGCTATTTTCTAACCGTAACTAAACCATAAACAGGCGGTTAAGTTAAGGTTTATAGATTTTTATAAACCGTAACTGGCGGTTTGGTAACCGTAACCGGCGGTTTTGTAACCGTGGTCACCCCTAGTTGGGCCACAACTAAAGACGTATTTACGTGGACCATATTCTCATGAGATATACACACCGTTCTAAATTGTCGGTGTGTACTTAATAAAAGTTGGTGCGCTTGGAGTTCCATCCACCAATTACGTAGCAACTCCACAGCCGTAAGTTTGTAATGGTGAAACAGGAGAGGGAGTAAAATTGCGCCCACCTTTCCACGAGTGGAAGCAAACGTTATTCTGACAATGCCCCTAGAAGGGCTTGGAATCTATGTACGTTTTGGAATAGGATGGCATGTTATAATGTTACATTCAAAGTAAGCAATCATGCAATATGTCATCAAAGCATTCGTCATGTTATAATGGCCTGACGCCTCATGTGACATTCACGGCATTTGCGTGTCTTGTGAATTTACTCAAATACCTCCCCTTCAAAGTTTTGTCTCCATCCTCAACAAACTTTTAATAAAAGAGAACTTGGGTTTTCCAAGGTTCAAAGCTATACGCCTTCCTCCTTAACATACTTTCAACAAAAAGAGAACTTAGGTTTTCCAAAGTAATATCCATAAGCTCTCTTCCTTTTTCAATTAGGATGTTTAGTTGGGTTGTAGATTGTGGTTTTGTGTTGTAATTGTTGTATTTTTATATTGGTAATTATGTTTTTTTATCGATTTCTGTGCTGTATTAGTGTGTTTTTTTATCGATTTTTGTATTTTAAAAAAATAAGAAACCAAAAAATAAAAATAAAAACCAAAGTGAACAGGGCCTTATAGCTTTGAGGTCTCTGTTTATCAAACTTATGGATATTTCAACTATTATATAACCATAATTTTTAGACTATCCTTTATTAGTAGAAGATTGCATGATTTTGAGATTAATTGGCAAAATTTTCAAACAAACAAATTTATGCTAGTGGACCATTTGGGAAAAATCTTTAGAAAATAGATGACATGCTCATTGGACAATTTAAAAACTTGAAATAACTTTATCTGTGATTTATATTGATAACATTTAAATTATTTTTGATGAGTTAAATTACAGTTAAACTCTTATTGATATATTATATGTTTAAACTTTAATATTTAAATAATTAATAAATAAAAATTTAGGATAATAGTTACATAAGTAAAAAAAAATTTCAAGAATTTTTTAATTGAATGAGTAATCTTTTAAAATTTTCAATTAAGCGATGAATGTTTGATAAATGAATATATTAAGGGAAAAACTTTAATTATGTTAATTATGTTTTAATGAAATTGACACATGTCCAAATAACTGATAAAAGACCGATTAAACTCCTACCCAATCCGATTAAAAACCTAACTCGTTACCCTTATTTTTTGTCGTTGTCACCCATTCATAACATTAACATTATACCATTGCAAACCACCTCATGCTCTAGTTAGGTTAGGTCTCGCTGGTTTCATGTGCGTTTTCTCTCCTTTTGTCTCGTCTTCCATCTGCTATATTCTCTCCTTTGTATTTAACTTCCTCATACATCTCTTTCTCCACAACCGTCTTGACTTTTATTGGTGATTATTCTTTGTGTCTCTCTGCCCTTAGTTCTCTTTTCTTTTCTTCTTTTTTCTTCAAATCCATCTTAAGGCTAGTCTATTTCTTGTAAAGTTCTTGTGCCCAGTTTTGGTTATTTCTTATGATGGTCCTGGCTTCATAGATTAAAAACAAGTTAAATCTTTATTGTTCTTTCCTTTGCCCAGTTCTTATGTTTTTGCTTTCTAAATGTTATACTAAAGCTAAAACTATAAATATCGGTTCTTTAGGTTAGTTATAATGTTTACTGCTTCTATTTGTTATAGTTTTTGCCCATTCAACTATGCATTTGTAAGCCTTGGTAAGAGGAGTTATAAGGCAACTAGTTTGAGTTCAGCTAACATAATGCACTTAATCTCTTAAGAGACGTGATAACTCTACATGCTACACGATCTCCTTAATCATGTGCTTGATTGGTTTAATTACTTGTGATTATATGATGATAAAGGTTATATTGCAGTATGATTATAATCCTTTTACAGGTAATCTAGGATTGGTTGCAAGCTACTTTGATTTTGGATGGTTAACAATAGTTAATTAAGCTTTTAACATTATGATATTCACTTCCTTTGTAACTAAATAACAACTCAAAACTCCAAGCTAGTAGAACAATAAGATGCAAGTTCAGTGATTCCATTGGATCAAGAAATTTTTTATTTTTGTGGGGTACTTGGTGTAATGTAGACTTCATAGACTAAAATGAATCCTAAAAGGCGTTTTATTTCTTATGTTATATGTGGAGTGAGACATGTTTTTGTTTTCTGGCTATATGCATTTATAATGTTGTTAATTATGCTTATTTATTCTATTTTAGTGTGAAGATTGTTGGTTGTTTGAGTGGGTTGACACCCCAATATGCGATAGAGCTTTGAGCATTGTCCGTAGTCTGTTGAAGAAGGTAAACAAGTTGGAAGAAGAAAAAAAGAGACTGAAGGTTAAAATAAAATTTTTAGTTATTATCTTGGTTATAATTGTAGTACAAAATTATTATTAATTGGTGAAGACGTAGAACCTCGTTGTTAATTGGTTTTGAAAATTATCATTGGCTGCATTTTGCAATTACATTTATCATCGAAATCATATTTATAGCAATGAAATCTATTCTCGTGTTATCCATCATAGTTATATGGAATGATATATTCATATATAAATAACCATAATTGACTACATATTTTGCCTATGATATTGATTAGGAAAAGATCTATTCTTGCAAAGTTGCACCAATCCAATTGAACGTTTAGAAATAACAGTTCTTCTTTCGCCATCTAATTACATATGATGTAAAGTGGTAAAAATTCAAGTGCTTTGTTGTTGAAGGAGAAATTCATATGGCAGAAAAAATATGGGCATGAGGTTGATTCATTATCAACTTAAAAGAATATGGATAGAAACACTTAATCATAGCAAAAACGAAATAAATAATTCGGCCTTTTTAACAACATATATTTCACAAACCATGGCATTATAGAGAGACCAAGTGAAATGTGGGCATACTGCTCAATTACAGGTTCCAAAATTTTAGGAAAAATGAGCTTTCCTACTTTATGAACATGTAATAATTAGGAAAAAAAAGGGCCACGATAAGTAAAAACTTGTTAAAATTTTAAAAAATTTCCATGTTGATACAGGAACTTATATATATATATAAGCACGAAGTATTAGGAGTATCTATGACATCAGTGGATACATAAGGGTTGAAGGTGAACAAGCAACCCTTAAGTCGCAACTGATTTGAATAAAGTAACAGATATAAGAAACTAGCAGTGCAAAATAACAAGTCACCATTTATGGGGGTTCAAGTGTACATAAGAATTTGCTCTATCAATCATCACTCCAAGAAAATCTTTCACTTCCCTCAATCTTGTGGCCCAGGTGAAGATATTAGAACCAAATCAAAAGCAAGCGTAGAGCATAATTCAATAACTTTATGATATTATAAAAAGAACAATACCAAAAGTGCCATAAAACATTTATCCTATAAATGGAACTACTCTTAGCCCAAAAATTGCTTTTGTAACTAAACATAATTCAAGCTTAGCTAGCTATTATAAGAAAAAATTTATCTGTAACGTAGATTTGCCTTGTCTGCCAAACTTACCAAGGTTAAAATGATGAAACAAGAATCATTAAGATATTTTGTAGACATGAAACAGAATAACATAAATAATTGAACTAAACCAGCCAACATAGTCGCTCTTTACACCAATGTTTCTCTCTTTCTTATAAACATCAAATCATTGAAACAATTGTTGCTTTTCAACATAAATTATCATTAGCCATAGAAAGCAACAAAAACGTAAGTAAGGCCTTGTTTAGTTGGTTTTTTGTTTTTATTTTTTGTTTTTTATTTTTTTAACACAGAAACCTTAAAAAATAACATACTAATATAGTATAAAAACTGGAAAAAAATAGCATAGAAATAAAAAAATACACAAAAATCAATACAAAAATACAAAACTACAACCAATAACCCAACTAAATATTCCTTAAAAAACACCTAAGTTACAAAAAGAAATTGCTATGAATATAAAAGGCAATTTTGGTATAAATAACATAATTTAAGCAATTTTCAACCAATCCATACTTAATACTAATTTCCAGCTACATGGATCAAATGCATAATCTAACAGATGAGAAAAATAACAGCAAATATGTGCTAAAAATAATCTTCCTCATTCATAAATAAGAATTTGATCTAATTTATCCATTGCAGGTCATATGAAATACAAAATCAAAAGAATTCATTAGTCATTGATGAAATAGATATAGTGTCATTACCATAAAATAATAAGTCATAGAACCTGTCATTAAGTAGGTATATACACCAAGTAGACTTGTTTATACATTTACAACACCAAATATATACTAAAACACCTATAAAAAAAATCATTAGGCAAGCTTGTACATCATGCAGTTAGGTTTGGATATTAGGCACTACAAAATATATAGTAAATTGCCCATTTAAATTTTAAAAAAAAAAACAATATCATTAGGCAGGCATGTACATCATATAGTCAAGTCTAGATTTTAGGTAGTACTAAATTTATACTAAACTGCCCATAAAAAAAATAAAAAAACAATGTCCTTACTCTCAAATTGAACTCTTGTTGCTCTCCTTCTTATCATCCTCATCACGGTATTTGTTTCCTTCTAACCAAAATATAATAAAGTTATATTAAAATTTGATGTTTATTAAAATCTTGATGTTTTAGGATTGATCTCAATACATGTAACCTTTTTTAGGTTATAAATTGTATCCTTGTTATGGGATGGGGTGCCTCACCCAACAAAAGCCCAAATCTACGCACTACTCTCTTCCTTTCATAACTCTTCGACTTGGTTTGTTGAGTTAATGCAACTTCAGATAACAACCTATAACTTGCATTAAGAAAAAATTAATCAACATATAACAAACATGTTAAAATGGCACACATCACAAAAAGAACATGTTAACAAACAACATATTGGCACAGAGGTTGAAATTGTTGTGAAGCTTTTTGTGAAGTACCTTTAACTGGACACGTTTTCTTGTTATGTCCTTGTTGGAGACATATTTGATAAGTCATCTTCATTCCTCCACGTGAAACCTTGTTCCCTATAGTGGAATTCTCCCGTTCCTCTCTTCTATTTTTTCTTGGCATTTCTGACATTCTCCTAGATGTTAGTGGCAATGGTTGCTGAAATCATGTTTTCGGCCTAAATTTCTCTTTTTATACTAGCTTCATCATAAATAAGTAAGCCTACAAATACTTTTCTTTTAAATACTAGTGTGATACATATTTTTTAGATTTTTCATTGTTGCATAGAATCACAACAATTGCATGTAAGTATGGGATTCCCGATACTTCCTAACTTTTACAACTACAGATCTTATGTCTTAAGTATATACTACATGCTTTGACTATTCTAAATGTCACCTCAAATCGACCATTACCATTAGTCTCTACATCACAATTAACACTGAAGTCTTTACTTGCTTCCAACTTATTTTTAATTCTTAAATCAATGTCATCTCTCCACTTGCCAACATTATCCTTTTTTTTAGTCAACCGCCTCCTAACATGCACTCTGATCTCCTCATGGATTGTAATGATGTTCTTTGTAAAAGTTTCAACTATATTATCATTAAATGCTTCATAAAGATTGTTATCCATAATATCGCATTTAAATGAAGTGTCAAAATATACTCTACATCATCTTTCTTTTGAAATTCTTAACAAATCCCTAAGAACATCTTTTAACTCTTTTACCAACTCATTTAAACATAATAGCAATTTAGGTTCGTTTGATGATTTAAAACATTGCTAGAAAAACCTTTCCAACTTTAAACCCTTGTGATTCCTCTTTCTCCAGTTAGTAAATATATGTCTTGCGTAATATATAATTTCAACCTTTAGAAAATGCGTCCCTAGCACCTCTACAAAACCCAATCAAAATTCATCAACTAAAAAAATTAGATGACACTTATTGCAACTATATTAGATTTATAAGAAAATATAGTTAGAACTATACCTTTTTTTAATCGTTAATCACAACCTAGACATCAACATTTTTAAATTCTAAATCTTTCTTCAACAATCCAAAAATCAGTTCCATGTGTCTGTTGTTTCATTATGAACCACAACCCATGCCCCTGGGTTCGATTGATTGTTCCCATGTCTTCTAACAACCATCAATATCTCTGCTTTTACAATTCCTTTGAGAGAGCAATTGACTAAACCTATCAACCTTATATAAAAACCCCTTCTTGGAACAACCGAAACACACATTATATTATGTCAAAATATGGTTTAAAACCATCTCCAAGTAACGTCCTCTCTACAACCAACTCAAACGTGCTACGAGGATTTAATCTCAACAGTGCTGTTCGATAATCCTAAAGCTTCTTATATTCTTCTTTAAAACTACTTAGCATTTCTTTTATAACCAACTTCCTAGCCATATAACAGACATTGTACCAAACGTCCACCCTCAAATCTTTCTTAACAAATTTTATAAAATCCATTAACTTTAAAGTTGTGAGACCAAGGAGATCTTTGAAGTAATTTTTTGCAAGTCACTTTGAATGAACACTTGTCTTTGAAAAGACAACATTGTGTATGTAATTTTGCTCGAACGCCCTTACCTATATGCATAGATAAATATCGGTCAGACCATAATACCAAAGATGCTCAAAGTACTACAAACTTATAAATTATACATACTTACTTGAAAGCTATCCAATCCTCTAGCTAAGCTAGTAGAATTGTAGCACTTGTAATACCTACTCACACATTCTTCTTTCTTTAATAGCCAACTTATGTAGTGCTTCCTTGAATTGTATGGAGTCATTACATAGCATACCAAGCTCAACCTAAATATGTTTCTTATGAGGATTGAATCTTGGAAACTTTAACTTATGTCTTAAGTCCTCATCTTGGTCTGAACCACCTTCTTCTTCAAAAATACAATCGTCATTTAACTTAAAATAATCTGTCTTACTTTTTTCTTCAACATTATTATCGTCATTATCATCTTCATCATCCCCTGCAACCTTTGAACATTCCCCTATTTCACCAAAGGCTTGCATATATGTATCTCGATTCTTTTTTTACTTGTCCCCTTTTAAAGCAACAATTAAATCCCTTGACACTTCCAACTCTTTATCATCTACACTTGAATCAAACTCCTCTTTAATCCTTGCATCAATAAACACATTTTCCTCCTTCTCATCTACGTCATCTTTGATATCACTTACCACGAGCTTATTTGAGGTTTTTCAACAATTTATTCTTCAGAATAGATTAAAAAACATGTATTAGTCTGTATTATCTCCGTATGTTTCATTCATACAATTACATAATTAATCCTTGATCACCTATTAAGTTTTTCTAAAATTTTATATTAGAGCAGTTTCATGTTTGTATGAATTTTGGTAGAAATTTCTTAAATTTCTTCATAAAGAATTGAGGAAATTAGCCTGTTTTGTTTGAATAAATTAAATTCTTTTTGGTTGTCATGGGTTATGCATAAATTTGGTAATAAAATGACAAGAAAAAAAATGTATCTAGTGCTTTTCAACGAAAAATCAATGGAATTTGTTAAGAAATACACCAAAAAAGGATGGAGTATCTCCTGTAGTTTTCCTCTTTTGTTTGGTCATTTTAGACACTTGGCGTGCATTTAAGGTAGCTAAGCCACATGTCATCTATCAAGGAAATGTTTGGACATGCTTCACGCATACATGAGGCCATATATCGATGCTTTTACTGGGGCTTATGACATCACAATGACATTATTTAGTGATGTGAGCAGTGACGCAGGGCTGATGTTAGCATTCTATAGGTCAAAGTACATTATAATATAAAATAGACTAAGGCAAAATACATTATAAGACAAAGTAGGATATATTAGACAAAGTAGGATATATTATACGTGTCACAAGATATGAACTCTAGGTTGAAAATATTCTATTGGCTGTTTAATACACTTATCAAAATGGTACATGAGCTTATTCAAGGTTTTAAGCAGCTTATTCATCTAAATGGATGGAAAAATAGATATTATTATGCATTATATCTATATGTTTCATTCATACAATTACAAGACAGATCTTGTGTCAACCACATAATTTTTCAACACTTATTGATCTAGGTATTAAAGGGATAAACCAAAGTGGGGTCAACATTTATTTAGGTGTAAACAATAAATTTTTTTAACTTTATACGGGTTAACAGCTTTTTAAGTTGACGAGTTTTCTGGTTGACGGATTATTAGTTATATACGTGTAATGAGTTGTTTTTAACATAAAAACATCTTGAGAGTTAGAATTAAAGTCAAACAAATCAAGAAATTATATAATTTTCAAGAGATGTATAGGTATAAAGAGAAGGTCGTTAAGCTTAAGGCTAAGAAGCATTATGGGCAAGGGCCAAAGAGAGGATAATGGACATAGATGACATATGAGCAGGAAAGGATGTGGATGTTTTTGTTCTTTTTGTAGATGCTTAATTATAGCACTAGTACTATTAATCTTTTAGTTGCCGAGTGAGGTTAATGAACGTTGCTTGGATTCAAATTTTCTTTTTAGTACATTCAGTCTCATGCATTTTGATTTTTGCATTTCAGTGGACTAGATCTCGCTGAGGCATCTTAACTGTTAGTCCTAGATTCCATCTTTTATAAATTATAAGATTGCTAATGCATGATTTTGAAATTTCAAGAAAATGGTATTGAATTTTTTTGCTTTTATTTAATATAATAAATTTTTTTACAGCAATTAATTAGAAATTACATAAAATATTTTTTTTCCATATATTAGCATCAATTCTTTAAAATTCCTAATTATTCGTGGAGCATCGATAGTTGTAAATATAACATTGTAATGTCTCAATTTTTTTTATGTGACTCATTAGGTATGCTATATGTGTCGTAGGATATGGACTCTAGCTTGAAAGCATTCAGTTGGCTGCTCAAAACACTTATCCAAAAAGTATTTTTATCAGCTTATGCATCAAAACAAGTATCACTCTGTATCATATGTTTCATTCAGACAATTACATGATGGATCTTATGTAGTCCATATATTTTTCTAACACTTGCTGCTCTAAATATTTTTGGGATTGATCGAGACAAGATCAACATTTATTTAGGTATATAAAGGTAAATGTTTGACTTTATTTGGGTTAAAGGGTTTTCAAGTTGACGGGTTAATAATTTTATAGGTATAGTGAGTTAGAGATTCTAAAGCAAAAACATCTTAGGAGAGAGAATTGAAGTAAGAGAAATCAAGAAAATCAAGAATTTTTAAGAGATGTATTAATGCGAAGAAAAGGTCATCAAGCCTAAGGCTTATAAACGTTTAGGGCAAGGGCCAAAGGAGAGGATGAAGGATTCATACAATATAAGAATAGGAAGGGATAACGTTTTTGTTCTTTCTAGAGGTGCAAGATTATAGCACTAGTATTATTAGTCTTTGGTTACGGATTGAGGATAGTGCAAGTTACTTAGATTCAACTAATATCTTTAATGCATTCAGACTCACACATTTTGATTTATACATCTCAGTGGACTAGATCTTCCCCGGGACATTTGGACTGATAATCTTGGGTTTCGTCTTCTATAAACTATATGATTTTTTATGCTTGATTTTCCAATTTTACAAAAATGGTATAATTTTTTTAACTTTTGTTTAATATAATTATTTTTTTTGCAGGCAAGTACCTCGAAATTATATAGAGTATAAATTTCTTTTCCATAGGTCAACATTAAGATCAACATCAATTCTTTAAAATTTCCATTTATTTGTGGAGAATTTATAGTTGTAAATACACAAATGTAATGTCTATTTTTTTCATATGACTCTTTTGGATATGTTGAACGTATCATAAGATATGGACTCAAGGTTGAAAACATTCCGTTGGCTGCTTAACATACTTATCCAAAAGGTACATGAGATTGTTAAAGGTTTTTTAGCAACTTATTCATCAAAATGGATAGCAAAATAGGTATTACTTCATATCACATCCATATGTTTCATTTATACAATTACTTGACAAATCTTGTGTCGTCCATATAGTTTTCTAAAATTTGTTGCTCTAGATATCGCTGGGATCAATCGAGACAAGATCAATAATTATTTAGGTGTATGTATACAGGTAAATGTTTAACTTTATTTATATTAGCGAGTTTTCGGTTTCACGGGTTAATAATTATATAAGTGCAATGAGTCGGGGAATTTAAAGCAAAAACATCTTGGACGATAGAAATGAAGTCAAAAAATTCAAGAAATTCAAGAATCTTGAAGAGATGTATTAGTATGAAGAGAAGGTCATCAAGCCTAAGGCTTATAAACGTTCAGGGCAAAGGAGCAAGGAGAGGATGATGGATGCAGACAATATAAGAACAGGAAGGGATAGGGTTATTTTTGTTCTTTTTGGAGATGCATGATTATACTAGTACTATTAGTCTTTTGGTTACTGAGTGAGGACAGTGCATTTTACTTGGATTCAACCGATCTCTTTAGTGCATTCAATGTCACACATTTTGATGTATGCATCTCAATGGACTAGATCCTCCCTGGGTCATTTTTGCTGATAGTCTTGGATTCCATCTTCTATAATCTCTAAGATTGTTAATTCTTGATTTTGTAATTTCAAGAAAATGGTATTAAAATTTTTCTTTTGTTTAATGTCATTAAAATTTTTGGTAGGCAATTACCTAGAAACTCTATAGAGTATAAATTTATTTCTTTTCCATGAGTCAACATCAAGATCAGCATCAATTCTTTAAAAATCCCATTTACATGTGTAGAATTTATAGTTGTAAATACAAAATTGTAATATCTCAATATTGTTTTTTTATATGACTCATTAGGATATATTGTATGCGTCATAGGATATGAACTATAGGTTAAAAACATTATATTGACTTCTTATCACATTTATCCAAAAGGTACATAAGCTTATTCAAGGTTTTTAGCAACTTATTCATTAAGAAAATAGAAAATAGGTATTATTCCACATTATATCCAAATGTTTCATTCATACAATTACATGATGGATCTTGTGTCACCCTTATAGTTTCCTAACATTTGTTGCTCTAGATATTACAGGGATCAACCAAAGCAAGATTAACATTTATTTAGGTGTAAACAGGTAATTTTTTTAATTTTATATGGGTTAACTATTTTTTGGGTTGATGGTTTGTCTAGTTGATTGGTTAATAGTGATATATAAGTGTAATGAGTTAGGTTTTCTAATGCAAAAACATCTTGAGAGTTGGAATTAAAATAAAAAAAATCAAGAAATTATAGAATTTTCAAAAAATGTATCAATACAAAGAGAAGGTTATCAATCCTAAAGCTAAGGAGCATTCGAGGTAAGGGGGCGAGGAGAGGATGATGGACGTATGTGGCATAGGAATATGAAGGGATGGGGTTATTTTTGTTCCTTTTAGAGATGGATGATTTTTTTCACTAGTATTATTAGTCTTTTGGTTACTGAGTGAGGTTAGTGTATATTGCTTGGATTCAACTTATCTCTTTAGTGCATTCAGTCTCACACATTTTGATTTATGCATCTCAGTGGAATCCCTAGGACATCTTTATTTATAGTCTTGGATTCCATCTTTTATAAACTCTAAAGGGATGTTTAGTTGGGTTTGGATTGTAGTTTTTTGTTGTGGTTGTTGTGTTTTTGTATTGATTGTTGTATTTTCTTTTTCAATTTCCATACTATATTAATGTATTTTCTTTATTGATTTTTGTGTTTAAGAAAACAGAAAACTAAAACAAAAAACCAAAACGAATCTAAACAAGGCC
>JAOXYD010088992.1:0-12075 GCA_028565735.1 Pinacopodium congolense
AATTGAAATTTGGCTAAAAAAACGAAGCAACTCAGAATTTAATTTAAAAATAAACTCAATGTGGTCTAGCATTTGATATCATGTTTTTAATAATTAGTATAGACATGTCTCATTTTTAGCATATTTGGTTTCAAGTGTATGGTTTTTCAGTTTAATCATTTTTTTCAACAATAATTGGTATAACCTTTTAACAACATTTGGTATCTATGTTGATGACTATTTGATTGTAAAACTTTCTAATGAGATTAAGTTGTCTTTATCACTCTTTTGAATATGTATGTTATTATGTTGTGAAGGATATCTTGGTATGTTTTATTAAGGGGGAGCATTAATTTGAAATATATGTTTAGAAAAGGACTAATGTATCATGTTTTTTTTAATGATTATTGGTATCAAATATTTATAAAAAGGGGAGAATGGCAGATGATAAATGCACTTTTGACTAGTTTTATATTCGTATTTAAGTCATACACCTTTTGTAATTGGTTGTATACTTTTTAATGATTACAAAAAGGAGGAGAATGATAGAAGTGATATTAGAAAGAAGACGATATTAAAAAGAAGTCACAAGGCTTGTGATGTTTTGCACGTTTGAGTGGTTTGATTTTTGTGTTGCATGCTTTTAATATCACATGATTTTCTCATCATAAAAAATGGAGAGATTGCTAAACTAAGGGTTGGTTCTACCTTTGTTTTAATGATGACAAAATGTTTATACTAATATGTTTGTAAAGTTTGTTGTTTAGTATTTGGAGTGTATATGATAAATAAGTACTTAAATTTATGTAAGTCATGAAATAATGTTTAAATAAAGGTTATGTAAATTAAAGTTGTTTGAATTGATTAAGTGTGTAGATAAAATAAAAGAAATTTTTTAGATTATTTTGTTAAGGAAATTTAGTAAACTAGATGAATTGATTGTTTTAAGTTTGTATAATTATGTAAAATGTGTTAAGATTTTATTAATAATATTTTTTGTGCTAAAATATGTTTAATTGGCTTAATAATTGAATGGAATTGATTTTGCATGGGTTGATTAATGTTTGTATAAAGATTGGAAGCTAGATTGTTGAATAAGCTCAGTTGAGCTCTAAAATTTGTACAACTGATTTGGAAAAGGAAATAGGTATACTTTTAGAGCTTTAAAGCTATGAAATTTGACAGTCTGTTTCAAAATGTGTCAAAAAGCAACCCACCAAATTTCACGTCAATTGGATGAAGAATGAAGAAGATATGACAAAAACATCAAGTGTAGCTGTAAGATGTGAGCATAGGCATCGATCGATCGAATAAAGTGTACAAGGACATTGGTCGACCGAATGAAGACATCAGTCTACCAAATGAGGTGAAGGTCGACCGAATCAAGCCATAGGTCAACTGAATGAGATCATCGGTCAACTGAATGACCATCAGTATGCAACGGTAACTCTACAATTAGTAGATTGTGTGATGAATAGATTATTTAATGAATAAGAATGTTGGACAACGACTAATTGAGCTTATGAAGAGTATATTGTGTTGAGTATTGTTTATGTATCCAAGAATTATAGAAAGTGTTTATACATTATTATTGAGTACTCGAGTGTATATGAGCTATTTGTGAAGTTGTGGTTAGATATTATTGTGGGATTATTCTTGAGCCTTGAAAAAGAAAAGTGTGAGGTTCTCCTTTAGCCTTTGAAAAGGGAGTATTGTGAGATTATTCCTAACCTTAGAAAAGGGAGAGTAAAAGGTTATTCTTGAGCTTGTAAAAAGGATTACACTGTGAATTCTTATTGATTACAGTAAGAACAAAATCTCAACAGTGGTGTTGGGTACCTGATGTAGGCAAGTGGATTGCGTCGAACCAAAATAAATAATTTGTGTCTTTTCTTCCCTTTCCCTTTTATTTTTATGCATTTAATTTAATTGTTTAAGTTATTGTTTTTATTTAATTTGTACAATTCAATTATTTTTAGCTTTTGCGTTTAATTGAAATTGATAAAAAGACTTAGATTGATAATATTGAAAAGAATTTTTAAGAACCTAATTCACTCCTTCTTAAGTGCCACATAGAGCCAACATCACTATTGTGAAGCCGGTGATGGTTGATTGGGAAAATAACATTGAATGGAGTTAGATCTCCAAGAATAAGCTCATATTATCCTACCATACCTAATGACATGCTCACATATAATAATATACTAATACTATAATATACACATATACATGATGTACGTAAAAAAACATCTAATACACATAAATTATAGAGAAGGATAATCTATAAGACCCTACTTTGTAAAGATAATCCTCATAATATTGAAGTTTAAATGGCTACAGGGATTAAAGTATCACCAATGGCCTAGCCATACACCCATACTCATAATGTGCATTAGGCTTTCTTAGTCCAAAGAGGTTACTGGGAGCTAAACATTACTAACAGTTCAGCCCTTACTTAATACTTTTAAAAACATAGACATATCAATAATATATATATATATATATATATATCAAACAAGGACCTAATCGAGAGCTAAGCATTAACTAAGATCAACATATATCATATCTTAATGTCATGAAATATTACAATATCTCTTATGATCAAACTAGTGTGCATCTAATCCTGATGCATACCCTTCAGATGGCATGTCTTATAGATTTCCCTCCTCTACAAGTACAATCACACATATCATGTACATATAATCTAACATACTAGTCATATAATTTCACATAGCAAGCACACAATCATACAAAGATCAACATAGATATATGTAGTATGCCCCAGGTACCTGAACCCATATATATACACTTAAATTTTGTGATAATAATTACATAGGAATTGTGATATTGATTATATAATTCAATGCTTTGTTTGAGCCTTGTAAAGTAGGTCTCTCTCCTTACATACCTAGAAAATAGAAAAATAAATAACTCAATTAACGTCATCTATAAGCTATTAGCCTCTATTAATAACCTAGGGGCCATTAGATTTATTAGGATGATCTAATTATGAATTTCGGTTGTTGATCTTATTCAAGCCTAACTTTTCTGTGATTTTTAATTTGCATATCATTAGAAATTTCATTGTAGTTACTAAAAGAAAAATGACTAGTATGATTTATAATATTTTTCAAAATTTTTCTAAAAAACTCATTAGAAAGGTGATAAAAACAATAACTCTAGCAATTGGATTATTCCTCCTTTACTGATTGAAAAAAAATTTGATTTAAAAGCTTAACAATTTATATTCCAATTAAAAGCTTTTGATGAGTAGAATAACTTTCATAACTGTAAAAACTCAAATTATTAATAAATTTAAATGAATTAAAGGAAACTAGTTTTTGAGCCCTAAAAGATTTTTATTAAATCTATAGCGATCCTAATGCTTTTAGGCGAATTACTCTTGCTCTTAATGTTGAAACGAGTCCAATAGTGGTGTGGGGGCCAACCATAATCACCAGAGGTGACATATCAAATATTGGTGATTTTTTTTTCATTTTCCCCCTTGAATTTCATAATGTCTCCAGCATGTTATGACAAATTTGATGAGAGGACCTCGTTGGTAGAGGTTGTTCGTTAGTTAAAGTCACTAGTATTGAAGAATAGAAGAAGAAGAAGATTTTTTAATAATAAATGTTTGGGGATTAAAATAAAAATATGAAATATATTTGTTGAAAAATTATTTGTAGCATGAGGGGAATACAACATTCTCTCCCTTACCAGAAATTCATCGTCGAACTTATAATAAGTCTATACTATGGAAATAGGTATATATATGTGTCATGCATCTCTCATTATATTTCCCATGTGATCTTCTCAACATCACTATTGCTCCATAATATCTTGACCATTAGGATCTACTTCGACCGCAACTAACACTTGAGAATCTAAAATAACTAATGGCTCTTCTTAGTAGGTCAGGTCATCATTCACTATTACACTCTATGACTGAAGTACGTGAGAAGGATTAGGGATGTATTTGTTAAATATAGAAACATGAAATACTAGGTGGACTTATGACATGTCTAGTGGTAATGCCATTTGATATATCATGTTTCCAACTCTTTTTGTTATGTTGTAAGGTCTAACGTACCTTAGAGATAACTTCTCTTAATTTTTAAACTTTATTATACACTTCATTAGAGATGTCTTTAAGAGTACATAACTCTGATTTGAAATTCTAACCCATATACTTCAAGTCCACATAACTCCTCTTTCTACTAAATGTTGTCTTTATTTTATGCTTGATCAATAAAATCTTCTCTGATGTGATTTTGATTAATTCTAATTGTCTCTTTCCTACCTCCTTCCAACACACCCATCTCTATAATACCTCATGAGGTGCCATCTCAATGCTATTGTAGTCGTTATTATTGTAAACAAACTCAATTAGAGGTAAGTGTAAATCCCAACTACCACCAAAATGTATTACACATATCCTTAGCATATCTTTTAGAGTTTGAATCTCATACTCTCAAATTGCCTATTAGTTTAATAATGGAATGTTATGCTAAAGTTTAGTCTGGTGCTTAAAGTTTTCTATAATTTCCTCCAGAATCGAGATGTAAATTGTGATCCTCGGTCATAAATTATTGACATAGGAACTCTATGGAGACATACTATCCCCTCAACATACGCTCCTACTATCTTACACACTTCATAGGTAGTTTTCACTAGTAAGAAAATAGTTGACTTTGTCAACTTATTTAGAATGATCCAAATCGAATCACATTGATTCCTTGTATAAGGTAGCTAACCACGAAATTTATTGTTATCCTTTCCTATTTCCACTTAGGGATTGGTAATAGTTGTAATTTACTTAAGATCCTATAATACTTTGATTTTATTTGTTGGCATATTAAGCACTTAAAGGCACTCAACTACATCCTTTTTCATATAATCCTTTCAATGCATGTTTTTGATGTTATCATACATCTTGTTAGAACCTGAGTATACATTATATGCCATATAGTAAGCTTCATCTAAGATTTCTTCCTTCAACTTTTCTATATTAGGAATGCATAGTCTTCCATTCTACTGTAGGATGCCTCTTTCAATGATCTTAGAATCTATACAACTCTCTTCTTAAAATTCATATATAAGCTTTTAGAACTTAGGATCTTGGCCTTGAGTGATCTCAATCCTTTCTAATAGTATTAACTGTACTTTGATACTAGCTAGTAATACCCCTAAATCTAAAATTTGAAACTGAGCATCTTGAACCATCAAATCATATAACTCCTTAGTTAAGGCTCACTTTTCCATTATAATATGTGCCAAACTACAAAAGGACTTCCTACTTAGTGCATCTGTTATGATATTTGCCTATTCAAGATGATATTGAATAGTGTAGTCATAGTCCTTTAGCAGTTCCAACCACCTTCTTTGCCTCATATTTAAATCCTTTTAATGAAATATATACTTTATATTTTTATTATTCGTGTAAATCTCATGCTTTTCATCATACAGATAATGTCTTCAAATCGTTAAGAAAAATATCACTGATATCATCTTTAAATTATGAGTGAGGTAACTTTGCTTATGAATTTTTAACTACCTAAAAGCGTAAGCAATCACTCTACCCATTTACATCAACACGTATCCTAAGCCATTTCTTAAAGCATTGTAGTATAATTAAAATCCTTTACCTTCTATTGGTAAAGCTAGTACTAGTATTGTGGTCAAACACTTCTTCAGCTTTTGAAAACTCTCCTCATAGCCATAAAAAAAAAAAACTAGACATTCTTTTACGTTAAACAGGTTAACAAGGCTGTTATCTTAGAAAAATCTTAGACAAATCTTCGATAGCAGTCTGCTAATCCTAGAAAGCTCCCATATTCTATAACTATTTTTGGTCTTTCCTAGTTTGCTAAAGCTTCCACCTTCTTCGTATCTACTTGTATGCCACTCTTAAATACCATGTGCTCTAAAATGTGACACTCTCAAGCTAGAATTCACACTTTGAGAACTTGGCTTGCAGCTAATGTTCTCAAAGTGTTTGTAGCACCAATTTTAAGTATTTGGTGTGCTTCTAATTGATTTGTTAATATACCACAATGTCATCGATAAAGATGATCATGAACCTATCTATAAATAGTTTGAACACCCTATTTATCATGTTTATAAAGGCTATTGGAATAGTGATAAGCAAAGTTTTGTTTATCATGTCACACTGGTCAGTAGCATGAATTAGGCTTAGTAACATATTAGACTTAAATACTAGTTAGTAGCAGGCTTATTAGATCGAACTGGCCTGTACTAGCTAGTATTTGAAATACTCAATATGTACTGAGGGCAAAATATTAATTTAAAGTTTTTTTTAGACCAAAATACAAATATGGTAAAAATTTTTAGAACATCAATCGATCAGACCTCATAATTGGTCAAGTGATATGTTGTAAAATTCTAAATATCTACCAATTAGTCCATTACATTAGTTGTTGATATAGTGGACTGGTTAATCGATAAACAAAAATAGATAGTTTCTTCTTTCTTTCTTTCTTTTTCTCATCTTTATTTTGATCTTCACCATTCTTTTTATTCCAAATCTCCAAATCTCTCATTCTCTTTTAAAATCTCACATATTTGAGTTCAATTCTTCACTTCTAACCTTCATCTCACTCAAATAATCCAATTATTCCTCCTAAGATATCAAATAATCATAAAAACTAACTCTTTATTTCCCTCTCTTCTTTGGTGATTTTTCAAGTTTAGGTGATACTTCGATAAGTGGGACAATCCTTTAGCATATTTTTTATGTTTGGATTTATTTTTATTAACCAATTTGAAGAATTTTACTTGAAATAGGTAAATTTCTAAACTTTCATATTAGGTATTTTTCAATTTCATAATTTGTTCAAGTAATTAGTTATCAATTAGTGTATAATTCATCATTTTTAAATATTATGCAAGTTTAATTTCATATGAATGCATATAAATTGAATCAAATTTGGATTTAGATATAATTAGGGTTTTAGAATTTATATTTCTCAATTTCTAGAGAAACTATTTAAAATTTTTCAAAATTAAATATATTTTCATGAAATTAGAAGTAAAATTGAGTTAGTAGAATCATTAAATTGCATTTGATTTCGTCTAATTTAGGTTTTCCCCAATTTTGACATATATAATTTAGAATTTTTTCAATTTCCAGTGGAAATTTTCAAAGTTTTTCGAAATTAAATGTATTTAAATGAAATTAGAAGTGAAATTAAACTATTTAAATCATTAATTGAATGTATGTAATGATAGATATTTATTTACTAGTTATAATTACTTTATTGTACTTAATCAATTGCATTAATTTTTACAACTGGAGGGAAGTTCAAGTACTTGTGATACTTCAATTCCTTAAAGGAGATTTGATGATTTGACATGAGCTCATAGAAAATTGTTCTTAACACAAAGAATAATATTATATATTTATATTATAACAAATATTTGGGAGGTAAGGGAATCAACAGATTGAATAAGCATTTAGCTAGAACTAAGGATGATCAAACCTTACAAGAAGGTTAGCCATGATGTAAAATGGTATATGAAAACTTTGCTTGAAGAGTATCAAGTCAAGAAGATATAAGGCAAAGACTAGAACCTAAAATTGAAAGTGGGAGTTCATTTTCAGTGGTGAACCTAGTAAGAATGCTACTGATAGTGGTGAAGCTGTGGCTTCTACCCAATAAGAAAGGAGTGATTTAAGTATAAGTAATGTGAGGAAAATAAGAAGGTCAATATCTAGTCTTTTTTTTTTAAACTATAAGAACAACTCTTGGAGCTTAACTTTTATTTGTAGTGCATTTCAAATAGGAGAATAAGCTTATAATATTGATATGAAAATGGCTAAATAGTGATATGATATAGGTATATCATTTAATACAACAAAGTCTTATTATTACCAATCTACAGTGAATGCTATTGTCTTTTATAGTCTAGGATACAATTGATGATTATAGAGGTAATCTTCCAAGATATTCTCTTATTGAAATGAAAAATTATTTAGAAGAAAGAAGAATGATGTGGGTTCCTTATAAGTATTCAATCACGTGTGTTAGTTAGACAAACAAAAGACAAAAGTCTATTATAAGCTTTTTAGATTGTTCTACTAAAGGTACTATGCTTTTAAAGTCTATTAATGCATCTCGTCTAGTATAGAATACTAATATTATGTTTAAGATTTGTTAATGAAGCTGTGAATGAGGTTAGTTTTGAAAATATTATTCAATTCATCGCAAATAATGATGCTGCTTATGAAGCCATCGAAAGGAGATTATAAAGCACGTATAATTCTTTCTTTTAGATTGTTTGTGTTGTATACTTGATAGTTGTGCTTTAGAATAGATTTTCTTCTAATTTTTTGGTATGTAATTTTGCATGTTTAGGATATAATTGATATATTTAGGGCTTAGTTTGTTGTTCTTTTGATGATTATTGTTTTTTTAATGTTTCCTAAGTATTTAGTAATGATTTTTAGCATGAATTGATCCTTTTTGTATGGGTATTGAGTATGCTTACCTTTGGAATTGAATTAGGAACCAAAAAAAGATAAGAAGAAGGAATAATTGAAGCACAAATTCCTATGATTGTGGGAATCATTGATAGAATGCCAGGCTTGATGAGTTTTTTGGACTATTTTAAAGTGTCTTGACATATATAAAGGTATAAAACCCTAGGGACAGCTATTCAATCATCAGAAACTTCCCCTAAGAGGCTAAAAACATGTTTAAAGGCTTCCCAAAGGAAGAAATCAAGATCAACATCCACCTTTTGGGTAAGAAAACCTCATTTACAAAAATTTCAGCATAGTAGAAAGAAGAGAAGAGTGGTACCTTCATCTGGTTTTTATTAGTTCTTCTTTTCCATTATCCTTTGTATGGATATTATGTTAATTGAGAGATTATTGAACATTATGAGTGGTTGAACTATATTGTAGAGATTACTTTTGAACTATTTTATTGCACTCTTATCTTTTTGTTTTAATGAATGGATGATTATGATAATTGGTGTGCTAAAATCTTGCAATATATTGAAAATTTAAGTAATTTATTTTGTGATGTGCAATGAGAGCTGGCACCAAATAAACTTTCAATTAGTAGGTTAATTAATTGATTAGAGAGAGATTTTCATTAATTTATTGATTGCCTATAAGATTACTTCATAACTAGCTATATTTTTAGAATATGTTTTGTAAATTGAGATATTGTAAGATTAATCCTATTTAATTTAGCTAAGAAAACTTAGTTACACATTGAGAGAGGGTGATTAAAACAATAGGACATCTTGGGCTAAGCATAATTAAATCAACAAGATAAGAGAGAATCAAAATAGGGATGGAAGTGATTCTTAATCTTTAATCTTAAATTTAAAAGTTTCCACACATTACTCTTTTAATTGTTCATTGTTAATTTGCCTTGTTTTAGTTTATTTTTCAGTATTTATTGTTTAAATTTTTCTTTTAGACAAAATTTAGCTTAAATCGAGTGGTGACTAAACTTATTCTTGTGTGACGATATCCATTTTTACTATAAGTTTGCAATTCGTGTGCTTGCATTATTAACATAAAATAAGTTAGTGTTTGCATTAGTGAATTAACAAGTTTTTACCATTGATGGAATTGGTAATTTAGCATCTTGTTTAGTTTGAGTGATTTTTATTTAAGGGATTCTTATACTTTTTTGTGTATTTGTAGGTGTATGAATACAAGGAGCACTAGAAGGTCCAATAAGCTTATTAAAGAAGAGTTTTCTAAAACCACTAGGTAAGAAAGAGAGTTAAGAAGAGCTAAGAGTCAAGAGATTACTCAATGACATGGCAGAAGAAGGTGAGCAAGGAGGAGACCAAAAGACACTTATGGATTTCAAGAGGTCCAGTTTTAATGCCAACTAATAAGGAATCACAAAGCCTCTTGTACAAACAAACAACTTTAAAATTAAGCTAGCTTTACTCATTATGCTTTAATCAAGAGTTCAATTTTATTGGTTTTTGAATGAAGATCCTATAATACCCATCTAGCAAAATTCTTAAAGATTTGTGACATATTTCAATATAATAGGCTATCTGAAGATGCAGATAAGATGCGGTTGTCTCCTTTCACCTTAAAGGATAGGGCTAAAGCATGGTTGAATTCTTTCAACCAGCACATCACCATATGGAAGCAACTCGCACAAGTATTTCTAACAAAGTATTTCATATTAACCAAAACGATCAGGATCATCAAAGAGATCATAAACTTCCAACAAGGTGATGAGGAGTCATTGTATGAGTTTTGGGAGAGATTTAAGGAGATACAAAGGAGTTGTCCACATCATAATCTACCAAGGGAATTTTTATTGCAAACTTTCTACAATGGGGTGAACCAAAGTACAAGAGGTACTATAGATGTAGTGGCTGGAGGATCATTAATGAGAAAACCCATTGATGCAGCTTATAATCTCTAGGAAGAAATGGCTAACAACAATTGCCTATGTTCGAATGAAAGGAGCAAACAAAGTTTCAAGGAGTAAAGGTGGGTGATTCTCATTGATTCAACAATAGCTCTCTAAGCTATGCAAGCACAAATTTTGGCCCTAGCCAAGCAATTAGGAAACTTGCAAGGTATGTCTTCTTTTTCTTTTAAATCTATATAACTTAAATGTGAGTTATATAGGCAAGATAGACATGACGGAACTAATTGCTTCATGATGGATACTAGTGGAGTTGAATAAGTTAACTACATGAAACATTAACAAAGATATAATAATTTATACTTTAACACTTATAATCCGGGATGGAAGAACCACCATAATTTCTCTTAGAATAACAATGCAGGTAATATTTTGAGAGCATAAGACCTACCTAGTTTCCAACAAGATGGAATTAGATCCTTAGAGAGCTAGAGGGACAAGTTGATGGATATTTTAGGTTCCAAGTTTGTAAGTCAAGAAGAAGGCCAAAAGAGGATGGAGGCCAAATTCAATCAAATAGTGAAGAATTATGCATCATCCATCCATAACTTGGAAGTACATGTGGGGCAACTTACCAATGTCTTCTCATTTAGAAGTGTGGGGAGTCATCTAAGTAATATGAAGGCCAACTCAAAAGAACAATTGAAGGCCATCACACTTAGGAGTGGCAAGCAATTGGAGGAGCTAAATGAAAATAGTGATAATGCCAAAAGAGAGAGCCAAGAGAAAGAGAAAGGTAAAGAGAGATTGGAAGAAAAGGAAGAAGAGAAAGAGGAGGAAAAGTCCTACATCCCTCCACAATCATACAAACCTACGATCTCTTACCTATAAAGACTTAAGCAATATCAAGTGGATGATCAATTCTTTAAATTCTTAAAGAAGTTGAAGAGGCTCCCAATCAATTTATGTTTTGTAGAAATAGTAGAGAGTATGCCCAAGTATGCTAAGTTTTAAAAGTATATTTTAACACACAAATGCACTTAGGAAGATAACCAAATGATGATCTTGACAAAAAGCTATTGCTCAATCATCTCTAGTCATATGCCATCCAAGTTACAAGATCTAGAGAATTTCATTATATCTTGTGTTGTTGGTAACTTGGAGTTTTCTAAATGTTTGTGTGATTTAAGAGTAAGTATTAATTTGATGCCTTTATATATTTTCTGAAAATTAGGGTTAAGAGATATGAAGCCAACTTCCATGCTTATATAATTGGTAGATCAATCCATCAAGAGGCCATATAGAGTAGTTAAAGATGTGTTGGAAAAAGTAGATAAGTTTATAATTCCGGTTGATTTTGTTGTATTTGATTTTGAAGAAGATAGTAATTATCCTTTGATTTTAGGAAGACCTTTTATGAATACCGGTATGACATTAGTAGATGTACACGAAAGGAAGCTCATGTTGAAAATTAGGGATGAAAGAGTAGAGTTTAGTATGAAAAATCTTTGAAGAAACTAAGAAAGGACCCTTCTTGTATGAAAATTGATATAGTGGATGAATGTGTGAAGGAAGTAAGAGAGAAAGTTTGGGAAGCTTTATAAGTGTAAGGAGATAAGAGTGTGAACCAATAGGAGTTAGGTGAGGAGATTAAGCAAGAAACATTGGAAAGAACTGAAACTCCCACACCATCTTCTATAGTGAATTCACCATGCTA
>JAOXYD010089003.1:0-12074 GCA_028565735.1 Pinacopodium congolense
CAACAATTCAAGCGTGTAAATAAATGAAAAAATATACTAAAGTTCATCTTACCCCCACATTTAAACTCAAATTGTCCCCAATTTGAAGGATCAAAACAAATAATGTACGTGAAGTGTAGAAGAGGGAAGAGTATAAAACTCCCCTGAGAATAGAAGTCCACATGTAAGCAAGACTTGAGAGAATTTATTCCATTCCATATGACCGAAAGCAAAGATATAAACCCAACCTTGTATTTGATTTATTAGTATCCAGAAATCCTAAAAGACAACAATAAAAAAATAACTTAAAATTTTAAAGAAAACACATAAACAATCATATGAACTTTACAAGATAGGGTTTAAAAATAAATAAAAATAAGATAAAAATAATAAATAAATAAATAAATAAAAATAATAAAATAAAGTTGAAGAAGAAACAATATAAAAATAAAATATTGTTAAAAATAAAAAAAAGAGGGACAACACTTTTGAGTTAAGGAAAAATAACTAAAAATAAAAATAAAAATAAAAATAAAAATAAAAATAAAAGGTAAAATAAAAATGAAAAAGAAATAAAAATAAAAAATGTTAAAGGAATGGCCAGGTCGCCCTTCTAATTTTAACAACAGCAAACCATGAAGCGATGCTATCGTTAAAGTGACAACGATCTATGCTTATTTTTTTTCTTCATATTTTTAATTTTTTAATTTTTAATTAATTTTTAAAATTTTTATACAAACTTTTTGTTAAAAATAAAAATAAAAATAAATAAAATTATTTTAAAAATTATTTTAGAATTTTTTAGCACAAATTTTTTTTGTAATATATATTTTTATAAAGTCAAGACCTCAATTAAACACAAAAGTTAAAAATTAGACTAACTACGGATAAAAACATACTAATTTAGGGTCCTTAACTTGACCATACTCAATTTAGTTTTAAGAAATGAGAAAAGGGAAAGAGAATACGTCCCTTTCTTTTGGTGGAAATTCTGAAAGGTATAGCTTTCCATGATGCCTGTTCATCTTGAATGTTTTTCTTTCAAACATTTTCAACCAAAGATCTGTATGCTTGTAATTTGGAGTGACTTGAAATGGTCCGATCTACCGAGACTTGAGTTTACTTGGAATCAACTTCAACCTTACTATGAGATTCTTCTTTCTCACCTTAACTACCTTTTTTGCTTGTTACAAAGTCATTTTTGTAGGAAGGATAATAGGTAGTAGTTTTCGCTCACCTAAGGTGGCATGTTTCAAACATGGAAGTAAGGAGTGCAATGTGAGTACAGATAGTTTCACCAAAGAGAATTGAATAGGAGCCTTCGTTTGTATTAAAAGTTCTTGGCTTGGTCTCGCACCTAACTCCTACTCCTTCTTAAATTTTTCAATGGCTTTAATCCTCACTTCTTCCTCATTATTTACTTCTTGCTCCTTCACATGCTTTTCCACCACATCTATTTTCATGCAACCCCTTCCTTTCACCAAAATTTTTAGAGACTTGCTCATGCTAATTTCCATTTTTATATCCTAAATCCTCAGCACTAGCTTCCCTTCATGTGCATCAATTAGTGCTCTCCCGATATTCATAAATGGTCTCCCTAAAAGCAATGAACAATTTCTATCTTCCTCAAAATCAAGCACCATAAAATCTACTAAAATAAAAAACTTTTCCACCTTAATAGGCATATCTTCCACCATACCAACCATCTTCTTGATTGATTAATTTGCCAATTGTATAAGCAAGAATGTTGGGTTTATATCTCTCATCTCCAATTTCCTAAAAACTGACAATGGCATAGGATTAATACTTTCTCCTAAATCACATAAACACTTAAAAAATTTCACGTTACTAACAACACAAGATTTAGTGAAACTCCTTGGATCTTGTAACTTGGACGGGATATGGCTAGTGATAATAGAGTTGTAACTCTCTGCTAAAGCCACGGTTTGATTTTTCTTCCTAAATCTGCTTTTTTGATAAGATGTCCATGAGAAACTTGGAGTACTTAGGGCATTCCGTTTGGTTCTTCTTAAGCCTTTATGGAAAAGGGATCTTCGGCTTGTATAGTGACGGTGGCATATAAGGCTTATCATCCTCCTTTTCTTCTTCTTTCTGGGTTCATTGGAATCGAAGTTACATTCACATTAACATTTAATAACCAATGTCATTAATATCTATAAACAAATCTAACATAAAATCATGGAAATCCAATGTTAAATCAAGAACATAAAGAATACTAAATCCTAGAGTTCATAAAAACTAAAATCTTATGAAAAAGATTAGTTCTAAAACATGATAAGATTTAAAAAAATAATCAATAAGAGAAAAGGAATAGAAAAGCTTATAATGAATGCCTTGAATCCTTGACTCTTGATGATCTTTGTGTGAAGTCCTATATGTGTGATCTTCAATTTAGTGCATTTGGATCCTTCTTCTCCTTTAAACTTGTGTGAAACCTTTGGAGATGGCTAAAGAATCTTGTTTTCTTCCTTAATGATTTCTTGGAACTTGAAGATCTTAGCCTTTTAAAAATTTATGATTAACACTTGTCACTGTTACTTGAAGATTAATACTAAAGAACAAGCTTTCTAAAAAGATTAGATGAAGATGGGAAAATAACAAATTATAAAACTAAATACTATGAATGCAAATGTTTGAAATATTCATGATGAAATAAAAAATGCAAATTAAATTCAATGAAAAGAAATAAAGACAATCAAACTTGGATGCGAAGTTAAGTCTATATGCACACTTATCAAGTGTCCCCTGAGAGAGGTGATTGTAATGAAGATGCATGAACCCCCTTCACATGGCCTATTATTAACTCTAAAACATGGGTAAATAAACCATATTCATTTTAAACTTTGGTAAGCCATAAGTCATATAATAATTCATACACACCAACACGAACGTTCAAACGGAAATTCAATTAAAGAACTAATTCATGTAATGTGTTTCATATTTGCTCAATTTTAAAGCTTATAAAATATTTAGGAATTATTAACCATCCAACTCCAAGTATAAGAGCAGTATGATAAATTCATAAATGAAGGGTGGTAGAGAAGATAATGAGGTGCTCACAGATTATAATCAACATATACCCTCTTTAAGCGCCTATGGTTTAAGTAATCCCAATTAAAAACACTACATGCAATCCATAATCAATTCAAGTAAAAATGGCCATCAATTGCAATTCTTTTGAATACTCAAAACTATAGTTACCACCAAAGTTATGGGGTACAAGAATCACTTATAAAGTGTTTAACATCAAGTGGTTTTTAAAATCATCAAACATCCATAATGGACAATTAACTTAAGTGGATCATCAAAACTAAAATTATTGGATGAATAGATCCACAACTTCATAACTGTGATTAATTCCACTTCCTATTCTCTTAAACAAAAATTTGGCATGTTGGACACAAATTAGCTACCAAATTTGATATGAAAACCAAAGATAGATAAAACATAAAATAACATGAAAATGTAATATAATGGAACATGTTAAAATGTAACCCTAAATGCAACACATTCTAAAAATCAAAATAAAAAGCATTAAAAAGAGATAGTATATAAGTTGGAGTGCCTCCTAAAAGTGCTTATTTAAGGTCTTTTAGTTGGACCTTAATTCCAGAGAATGTGGATTCTCTTGTTGAGTCTGTCATCCTAAACTTGGTCTTTTATCTCCATGTTAATGTGCCACCACCTTATAGCTTATTGTACCTACTAGTAGACTTTGTTATTCCTAATTTTTACCTTCTACACAAACTGTTGACATAAAAATTTGATATGCACCCCCTGTCTAACACTCAATAGCTATAAAACCAACAAAGTGTATATCATCTGAAGCTTCCTTCTCTTTTATAATGTTTGTAACCTTTAAAAATTCATCAATAACCTCACTAGACTGAATTATCAACTCCTATTTTCTTTTGATTGGATTTATGACTTGTTGTTCACTTAGTTCCTTTTTGATGAAGCTAGTTAATTCAATTTACTAATATGGTAGATAGCTCAACCAATTGCTCCATTGAGAGTTCCATGTTGCTACAAAAATCTTACAATCTCTCTTGACTAGCCTGACTATTAGAAATAAACTCACTTAAAAACCATATAAGGCTAGTCTCGACTCATTTTTAGCCTCTAAGTTTGCTTAGCTCATACTACTGTTAGCTATGAATTCACCCAAAACCTCATATAGTTCCAAGTGTGACTCATATTTAACATTCAATTTTTCTTGACCGACATTGCTATTAGTCGTATATGTACTTAAAGTTGCAAGCAACTCCCATTTTAATTCCCCCATGGATTTTTGGTGATGATAAATGATTGAATGTAGCTCAAAGTAATTCTTTTCATATGCTAGAAGGGGTGTGGATGCTCTTTCCAACCATAGTAGTAGATACCATCCCATTGGTTTCCATGGTATATGCAACTATCTCTCCACTCGTTGTTCAATACTCCTTCATCTTTATACCATTGGAGGCCTTGCCTGTTGTAACCTTATCATGCCATAGTTTGACTACCTACACTTCAAAACTCCCTACATAAGCTCAGTAAAATAAAATCTATGCAATTAAATATAAAAAATAAGAGAAAAATAGCTAGCCTAACACCAATTATTAGTGAATTCCTATCTAAATTATTTAGCCTATTCAATAGAAAAATGATTGATTGATTTGATAAAGAAAATAAATAAAAAAAATAAAAGTAAACGTCTACGACAACTCACAAGAATTAACCATAATTATGAAGCTAAGATCTAAGTAATCAATCATGTACTCGTATTCATTATTTAATCTTAATTCAACTAGTTTTCCATATCTTATTAGATTGTAAGTTCCCTAAGATAAATCACACACTCTCTCAAGTTATGCAATTCTATTCAATTTGATAAATCAAGCGAAAGTTCTCTTTATCTCAACCTATCAATTGAATACATTAATTCATTCCATAGAATCTATTGTCTTGGATAAATTCATACCTAATCTAGATATCTTATGTAAGCCTATCTCTTAGTCTTCATACAAGATGCATTGTATACGAAGTAATCTAAAGAATATATTTGATTTGTCAATCCAAACATACACAATCAAAGTATTATAATCAAAGTTTACATTCATATAAGATTTAATAAATGATGTCATTACTATTTATAAACAAATCTAGCATACAATTATGGAAATCTAATGCTAAATCAAGAACACAATGAATACTACACTTCAGAGTTCATAAAAATCTAAATCCTATGAAAAGATTAGTCCTAAAACATGATAAGAGTCATAATAATAATCAATAAGATAAAAAGAATGGAAAAGCATATGATGAATGTCTTAAATCCTTGACACTTGATGATCCTTCTATGAAATCCTATATGTAATCTTTAATTTAGTGGTTTGTATCCTTCTTCTCCTTCAATTTTATGTGAAAATTTTTGGAGATGGCTTAGGACTCTTGTTCTCTTCCTTGGCAATTAATTAAAGTGGTCTGGAGGCAAGAGAGTCCTCTTCCTTGGCAATTGATTAAAGAGGTCTGGAGGCAAGAAGATATTCTAAAATAACCTAAATAGGTTATTTACAGATTACGTCCCACCAAAACCATAGCCTGACCCACAGCTGTGGCTTTAGCCATTGATCTCTCTTCTTCTTCATCATAGACAGATCCATGAATGTAGGTCTGGCCATAAATTGTCTAAATTTGCTCCTCTCTTGGTATTTTCACAATAAGTTCTCCTCTTCCCATCTTTTGGCTATGAGGTTTGATGTGGGGGTTCTAAACATGACATTCTTGCTTCCAAAATCACTTCCACATCTCTTCCAAATCCCAAAGTATATTTAATTGCTCTTCAAATTCTTATAAAACACGATCAAACGTAGAAAACATAAAAGCAACATCTCATTCAAAGAATTTAAGGTAATATGCACATGAATCATATGAAATTTTCCTTTAAGATTAGTATAATCATCGTGAAATCATGTCTAAAATATGTATAATTTAGGAGCTATCAGTTCCTAAACCCCAAATGTCATTAGAAGATCAAAATAACTATTACTTTAAATAATATAACCATTAGAAAAAAAAAGAAAAAATAGTCATTACATTGTCTAATAGTGTGCATAATGACACATTAGAATAGTGTTATTTATCCTAATTATTATGAAACTTTATAGACTACTACAACAACGCCATTCATACCACTATTATAGGGTGTTGTTCAGCTTATGGGAAAACAATATGAAAACAACATCGTTGTTGACCCCTCTGTTGTGGGGTACCATTGAGTCATTGGAAAAATCTTCAAAACTTGTCCAAAACATTTCCAAATGTTTCCAAACACCCAAGACTTGACCCACGTAAATTTAAAATTTCTCCTAAGTAATTTTTGTGATCAATACTTTTCATTTGAAATCAAAAACAAAAATTGTCTTAATCCATGAAATTTTAAACTTATTTTTGAAACTTTTCAAGTGAAACTTAAATTCAATCAACTTTTAAACAATCTAAAGCTATTTCTTTCATTTAAAAATTACTTACATAAATTTCAAATCATTCCCAAAGTGGTTTTAAATACCAAGACATTTCATTAAAAAATTACAAAATTTGTCTTGACAAGTGAAAAATTTATGCACTTTTGAAAGATTTTATGTAATGTGAATGCAACCTGACCCCTTAAGGTTATTGAACCTTCAAGTAAAACTTATAAAATTTTTTTTAACTTCCTAACCTAGGCTTTTGAAGCTCCCAAGTTTTTTTTTTATCTTGCTTTATGCCTAATTTGGTTTTCAAGTTTAAATTTCTTGCTTCAAACCATAATCAATTTATCCTTCAATGACCCTATCTTTTATACCTTTTACCATAAATTAAATCATTAGTAATAAATCATGTTTTGTTTGATAAAGCATGAAAGGAATCATAAGTATCAGTTATGCATTAAAATCATGATTCATAAGCATGAACATTATTGAAAAAAAAAAGATATCTAATATCATACAAACTTATCCCCAATTTGACATCATAAAAAAGATTGAAAAGATACCAAATGTTAATACCAAATTTTACCAAAATATGACACCAAAATTTAAACTTGATACTAATTGTTAGTAAAACCAATTGTTATTAAAGAATGCATATAAATGTTAACATACATACATAAATTTCACAAAGTTTTCAAAATGATCTTCGATAAATCATGCTTAATTTCCTCCTAATCATGTAAAACTTATCCTTATTCATTGGTTTAGTGAATATATTAATCAATTGGTGTGTTATTTCAACAAATTCCAATTTAGTGTCACCATTTTTAATATGATCTCTAATGAAATGATACTTTATCTCTTTGTATTTGGTTCTAGAAAGTTGAATTATATTTTTGGTTAGGCATACAAAACTAGTGTTATCATACCTAATGTGAATCTTACTATGTTCCATGTTATAATCTCCAAGTTTTTGCCTAAACCAAAGTACTTGTGATGAATATCTTCTAACCATTATATATTATGTTTTCACAGTTAACAAAGCTACTGAATTTTACTTTTTATTAAACCATGAAACTAATGCATTTCTTAAGAATTTGCAAGTGCTGAATGTACTCTTCCTATCCAAATGACTACCAACATTATTCACTTTCGAATAGCCATCTAATTTTATAAATGCAATTAAAAGAATAACAAAGTGCTAAAGATGATGCTCTACACAAGTACCTAACTATGTGTTAAACTGCTAAAAGATTTGATTCTCTAAGACTTTATTGAAACCTAGTATATAATCATACACTAAACATAATGTCGGACCTACTCATGGTAAGATAAAGCAAACTATCTATCATATCTCTATATACTTAGCATGTGTGTGTTTTTACCTTCTTTATCTTTGTTCTACTTACTTGTGATACTTATTGGTGCTCCTAATACCTTTGCTTGGCCTATTCCAAATCTTTTGAGTAACTTCTTAGTACATTTGGCTTGATTAATGAAAATTCCAACCTTTATTTGCTTGATTTGTGATGGGCATGAGTTTTAAATATAAAATAACCTACTTCTATAAATCATAACTTTAGGAAAGTACATCTATCATTCCTGTATTATATTAATGAGTTGAGTATTATCCCCATAAGGATTTTAATGAGTAATAATCTAAATCTTTGAATGGTTATTTAACCTAATAATATTTGATTATAATAAGTATAATTAAATTAAAACTAACCTATTAGGTTAATGAACTGAGTAGATTAACTAATGTAATTTTGAGAAGAATAAGAATTAAATTAGGTAAAATTATCTAGATTTAGACTTCTTCTAGATTTTTCTTGTATTAATACAATCTATCTAATTTAAATGAAATACTCTCTCTAACAGTAAAATCTAATCATGAATAACAAATATAGATAATTTACTAAAAATTAAAATCCACTAATGTTAACAATTATAGATAATTTACTGGAAAATAAATCACTTGAATAAAAAATAAAGAGTCATTCTAAAATATGCCTATCTAGATAATGAAACATTAATTTCTTAGCAAAATGACTATTATGTAAAAACACTCAAGAAGTAGAGAATGAGAAAACTCATAAAAATAATATCTCCTTATCTCTAGAACTTTTAGTCTTTAGTCATCCAATCTAATTGCCTTCCTTAAAGCACAGTCATAATTGATGTCTTTTCTTCTCTTCACTTACTCTAGCCATCTATGACTCTTAAAAAGTAAAAACTATTAAAGGGGACTCTCCAAAACAACTCTCTTCTTATCCTTATATACTTGGATTCTTATTAGGGTTAGGAAACCATAATTAGTAGAGTGCTATAAAAGTTTTCCCTATCTAGACCTAAATTCCCTTTTAAATCTCATGTTTCCAAGGACCACAACAACACTTGGTTTCTAATGGTGCTTCTATGAGGGGATGTTATTGCACTATCTTTTTTCATGACCAGAATGGTTGTGTCTAGGAGACAAATGACATCATTGCACTTTATTGCTTATCTTCTGAATTATTCTTTGCACTAACAGTAGCACCAATGAAACCAAGAATAAAGCAATTGTTCATCTACATTTTGATTTTGTCTTTTCCCCTAAAATTGATGCTCTTTTTGCAAAATTGAATCCCAAAATGCTTTATTTACCTTTAACTTTGTAAAAAGGATTATGTTCGGGGTCAAATTTATTGTGTTTTCAATTGATTTTTATTTTATTTTGACCCTTATTTTAGGGCTTAAATGTTTAATTATTTTTTAGAAATGTTATATTATAGATGGATGGCAAAAATATCATATTCCATACCATCAATATAGGTTTGAACAAACCCATGTTGATGTCCCCTAACAACCCACGTTAAAAGATGTAGCAACAGTTTAGCAATAAAAATTCCATCGTCTATAAATGGAATCATTGTTCTTCGATGTCCAACCACTGTTGTAGGCACCATATAACAAAATTTCCACCAAATCTATATAATTTTGGCTGACGTATGCTTGGAAATGAATGCCTTGCCTGGTAACGACAAAGTGGGTTGTCCTTAACCCTCTAAAAAGTAAAATCTAATCATGAATAAAAAATATATATAATTTACTAAAAATTAAAATCCATTCATGTTAACATATATAGGTAATTTACTTAAAAATAAATCACTTGAATTAAAAATAAAGAGTCATTCTCATGCGATCAAGTGTAAAAGATTCCTATTTAGATAATGAAACATTAATTTATTGGTAAAATGAATATAATGTAAAAGCACTTAAGAAGTGGAAAACGAGAAAACTCATAAAAAATAATATCCCCTTATCTCAAAAACTTCTAGTATTTAGGCACCCAATCTAATTGCCTTCCCTAAAGCACAGTCCCAATTGATGTCTTTTATTATATTCACGTACTCTAGCCATCTATGGCTCTTAAGAATTAAAAATTACTAAAGGGGACTCTCCAGTAAACCTCTTTAAAAAAAGTCTCTTCTTAGCCTTATATACTTGGATTCTTATTAGGCTTAGGAAACCATAATTAGTATAGTGTTATAGAAGTTTTCCCTAACTAGACCTAAATTCCCTTTTAAATCTTAGGTTTCCAAGGACTACAATGACACTTGATGTTTAGAAAAATGGTGCTTTTATAAGGGGATGTTATTGTATTGTCTTTTTACATAACCATAATGGTTGTGTCTAGGAGACAAACAACGTCATTGTACTTTATTGCTTATCTTCTGAATCATTCTTTACACCAACAATAGCATATTGAAAACAAGAATGAAGCTATTGTGTATTTATGTTTTGCTTTTGTCCTTTTCTCTAAAATTGCTCTTTTTGCAAAATTGAGTACCAAAACACTTTATTTACCTATAAATTTGTAAAAAGGCTTATGTTAGGGGTCAAATTTATTGTGTTTTCAATTGATTTTTATTGTATTTTAACCTTAGTTTTAGTGTTTAAATGTTTAATTATTATTTAGAAATGCTTAAATTCCAAATGTATGTGAATAATTGAGGAATTGTATAAAAAGGATGAAACAATATCACATTCTAAACCATCAACATAAGTTTGGACTAACCCATGTTGATGTCTCCCAACAACCAACTTTGAAAGATGTAGTAATAAGCTATCAATGACAGTTCCATCATCTATCAATGGCACTGTTATTCTTTGAAGTCCAATCACGGTTATAGACACTAGACAACAAAATTTCCACCAAATCTCTATAATTTCAGCTGAAGCATGCTTAACAATAAGTGCCTTGTCTAGTAAGGACAAAGTGAGTTGTCCTTAACCCTCTGGAGATGGGAATTGGAGGGAGACACATCATGTTTAGGTCAAGAGATAGATATGAAATTCTCTCTTGAGTTTTCTTTAGTTTTTCTTAGTGTTCTTAGGTGTTCTTGATTTCAAACACTTGTAATTAGGAGTTTGAGTTGTTTTCAGAGATTTTGAGTGTTGGAGCTTGTTGTTCAGACCTATTTCTCAATTCAGAGATCATCTTTGATGTTTTCAAAACTCATATTACATTATATTTTGCTCTTGTTTTAAGATTAATCAAAGTGTGTTGCTTGGCTTACCTATTTTCATATTCTTTGATTCTTATGTGGTTTGAATGGCGATTTTGAGTTTTCCTAGAACTGAGATCATGTTTTAGAGCTGCTAAACCATTTTGGAGCTTATCTTGGGGTATTTTCTTATCTTAAAACTTGTTATATACCATTGTATTGGTGAATTAATCAAAGTATACCGTGTAAGATGCATGTTTTTCTTACTTTAGTTTATACGTGTGGCTAATTTGATCTATAACTAAGGAATGGTTAGTAAATTATTTAATTGAGCTTTTGTGCATGCTTTTTGGATTGATTTTTGTTTATTGAAGGGCTGAATTCTCTATTTTTAAGCTAGCCACATAAGAGAAGAGTAATAAATAATATAGGATCTAAAAAATCTACCTAAGTTGTTGGATTAATTAATAAATGACATAATCTAATCATTACATGACCACACCTTGATTAATTGTGAGAGTTTTAGTGTTTAGATAAGAGATCTTAGTATTAAAATTCTTAATCTTCAAACCTATTACCTAATTTTAATAAATGACCAAACTTTAAATTAGGATTAATAGAGAAATGATATAGTCTTATCCATAATCTTGTCTTAAATTTGTGAAGATGTTCTAAATCAGTTTTCATAAGTAATCATTACTCAATTAAATCATTAAAAACCTAATCCTTAGATTTTTTCTTGGTAATTTTTAAAAGCAAGTTGACGTCATTTATATTTTTCAAAATCAGGTTAAGATAGTTTAACATTTTTCAGATTTAAAACTTGTCAATATGAGTTTTCTAGACAATTGTAAGCTGGTTGACGTAGTAGTCATATGTTAGGCTTGGATTTCAATGTATTTTCATATTCATTTCATGCCTATTTAATGTACATTTACTTCTAATTGATACTAAAGTTTTTAAATATCATTTATATTCATGTACAATACGGATGGAAGCCAAAACATAGAGAAAAGATTGAAAATTAATCAGAAATGTCAATTTACAAATCTAAAATGGCAACCTCGGTAGCCTATTGTTATGATCATCCAAATCATCGTTTTACTCTCGATGCAAAGGACTTAAACAATAC
>JAOXYD010089014.1:0-12074 GCA_028565735.1 Pinacopodium congolense
GCTAGGAAGCTTATCGGGTAGCCTTTCCTATAAGAGTTGAGCAATCTGTCCAACTTGAGTCTCCAAATTCTTAATTGGCGCCTCATGATTTTGTATTCTAGACTCATTAGATTTCATATACTTAAGAACTTCTTCTTCAAAGTTTGGTTCTTCTCTTTCAGGCTAGTTGGCTCTAAAGCCAGGTATGGGCGCTCTTTGAGGATTAGCTTAAATTTGTTGAGGTGGTTGCAGGTTTTTTTTTTCTTGTTACTCCATGAAAAGTTAGGATGGTTCCTTTAACTAGGGTTATAAGTGTTTGAAAAAGGATTTCCTCTTTACTTATTGAAATTGCTAACAAATTGGCCTTAGTCTGGTTCTTGGGTAAAAGAACTTCCTTCTTGACACTTTAATGATGTAAGGTACTACCACAACTTTCACATTCTAACTTATGAGAACTACTACTAACATCAATCATCAAACTATCAAGCTTCTTGTTCAATACTTCCAATTGAGCTACAAGAGCATCTATGTTATTAATTGCATGAACACCATATGACTTCTCTGGATGCGTTTTGAATTATACTAAAAACTATTTTTAGCTATATCCTTAATCAAATTGTGGGCTTCATTCGTAGTCTTGTGCATTAGGTTACCTCCAGTCACAGTATCAATTGTGCTACGAGATGAAGGTGTTAATCTAATGTAAAAGATATCAACTTACTACCACATATTAAATCCATGACTTGGACACTTTACAAGCATCTCTCTAAACCTCTCCATGCCCTGTATAAACTTTCATTTTTATACTACATGAATGAATTTATCTCAGTTTTCATTTTTGCTATCTTACCAGGTGGGAAAATTTTAGTAAGAAACAACTTCGTTAATTCATCCTATGTAGTAATGGAACCAGATTGAAGTGTCAACAACCAAGCTTTTGTCTTATCTCTAACAGACAAAGGGAAAAGTCTAAGTCCAATTGCATCATCAGAGACCCCATTGCTCTAAAAAAGATTACAAATGTCAAGAAAGTTTTGCAAATGCTCATTGGGATCTTCTAAAGTTGAACCTCAAAATTGTGAGGACCTAACCATTGAGATGATACTATGTGGGATTTTAAAGTTGTTTTCATTAACTCTAGGCTGCACAATGCTAGCCACTGGTCTACTTGTATTCCTTAAAACTAAATCCATTATGGTTAGTTCTCTATTTTCTACTTGAGTCTTACAATTACACGTTCCTCAGGATCCATTTCTATAGGTTCTGATTTCTACATTCGACGTTCCTCAGGGTCCATTTCTACAAGTTCTAATTTCTACATCTCTATTTGAATTTCTACACTTGATGTTCCTTCTTCTAAAGGATGGGACGTGGTTGCACGAGCTTCTTTCTTTTTCTTCTCAACATGCACTCGAGTTTTGAAGTGAAGTCTGATGGCTCAGGATTGCATCCCTCAATCTGCTTACAAATTTAAATAAAATACAAAACGAAAGCAAATAAACTAATAAATTAAGAAAAAAGCAACAAAAACACATCAAGTAAAATAAATAGAAAATAAATGTAGATAATTTCAGAAAAATTATAAAAAGAAAATTTTACAAGTCATAAAGTAATTGGAACTAAATTTTCTAATATTAAGGCTATAAATTTTTCGACAACGACACCAAAAACCTGTTGCGTTGGTTAGGTGACATAAACTTTTAATGATTTTTAAACAATTTTACTTTTAAAACCAACGAAATTATGGCAAGTGCACCTATCCCAAAAATAATACAATGGAGTAAATTTAAGACCCTGGATGTCGATCCCATGGGGAAAATGGCTTAATTACTAGGTTAATTATATTACAATTATTTAGGAAAATCCAAGCAATTTGATTAAAAATCTAAAAATTGCTAAACTAGTCTAACTTGGCTTAAGCACTTCGAAAATGATTTTTAATTGATTTTGAAAAACTATGAAAATTACCAAATGTGGAAATTAGTTAAGGATTAGGTGATTGATGATTTAATTAAGCTTCAAAAATATTTAAGGGCTGGTTAAAATTTCTTCATAAAATCAAAACAAAGTTATGATTAAGACTTTTCTTTTTCTCAATGAAATCTTGTTTAAAGTTTGGTTATGCTTTAAATCAAGTAAATGGACTTTAATTTTAAGTAGGTGAGTTCTAGAAATTAATATTATATCTCTATTTTTTCACACAAAAAAATCAGGTTTGGTCATGTAAGGATTAATTTGTGTTGCTTATTGATTATTCTAATAATTGAAGATGATTTCTCAAGCATAACTTGTCTTAAACACTAATCCTAATTGGCCAGCCCAAAATCAATTCATTTAATCCTTCAATAAACAAAAATCAAACCCTATAACATTTCTTTAAGCTCTCTTAAATTATACAAACATCAATCCTTAGCAATAAAAACCATTTAGTCAAACATATTGATCAAAATATACAAGATATACATTTTACACAACATACTTTAATAGATCCATAAAAATAGGCTAAAATAATAAGTTTAGAGTTCACAAAACAGGTCTGTAAGACTTCTGGACAGGTCTTGTAACTCCAAACTTGATCTGGAATGTAGCACAGCCTCTAAATTGATTTAAAAAGAAGTTGGAGAGAAGACATAACCTATCTTTGAGGTAGGTGAACTTCTTTAACATACTATGTGCCTTGGCCTCTCTTCTCTACTCTCTTTGCTTATCGTATTATTTGTTATCATTTTAGCATTCACCTTTGCATATCTCATTAAATCAAATTATTAGGTGTTAAGTTTTAATTTCGCAAGAAATTTTTTTTAAAACTCAATTCACCCCCTCTTTTAGGTGCCTTTAAGGGTTACAATTGGTATCAGAGTTTGGTCTCACATTTGCATTAGGTTCTAGCATAACTATGAGTAAAGACTAGAAATGACACATTGTTTTGGTCAAGAGGGTTTAGATATTCATAAGCCACTAATTTTTAATGGTAATGACTTTTGCATATGGAAAATTATAATCAAATGTTTTATTATGGGCCAAGATTTACAATTGTAGGAAATTATTTCAAATGGCTCTAATGCTCTTTTAAATGATCAAGAAGTTGTTCTCTTAAATGATAAGGCCATGCATATCATACATGATGCATTCGATAGGAATGTCTTTGATAAAGTATCCATGTGCAAATCTACTTTTGAGATTTGGTGTAGGTTGGAGCAAATATATGTAAGAGGCATTGAAGAAGAAGAAGTGAACGAAATGGAGAAAGCTAAAGATGAGGAACAGGCTTCAAACACATTCCTTGTCGTCTTTGTAAAAGAAGCTCCATCATCATCAAATGTTGAAAACCAAAGCAATGAGATACCATCTAGCTCTAACTATAATGATGATGAGGATAATGCTTTAGAAGTAGTTTTGGGCTATGATGAATTGGTTAGATGTTTAGAATGTGCTAATATGAGAAGGAAGAAACTATCTTCCAAGCACAAGGAATGTATGAAGTTGATGGATGATCTTAGAGTAGAAAATGAAAAAATAAAGATTGATTTGCATGCTTTAGAATCTAAGAATGTGAATGTTATTTCTAGATGATTGAAAATGATAGATTGGTGAATGTAAATGATTATTTTAGAAAATAATTGGATGATTGTTTGCATGAGAATGAGAAATTAAAAGATGAACTGCATGACATGCTAGAATCTAAAAATGCATGCATATTAGAAATTGATAGGTTAAAGAATGAAATGAATGCCATGCTAGATTCTAAGAGTGTGGATGTTGACATGTATAACAATGATCATAAATGGATGCATGAAAATGAGTCTTTAAAGAGAGAAGTAGAAGCCCTTCAAGAATCATGGTCCAAATTCATAAAAGGCAAAGAAAAGTTAGAGTGCATGCTAGGTAGCCAAAAGATTTCCATTGATAAATGTGGTTTATGCTTTATTCAAGAAAGTGAAACTCTTAATGCTAATACTATTTTTGTAAAGGGAAAAAGTTTAGATGAAGAGCATGTTCCTAGGTCATCTTTTGATATTGGTGAATCATCTTTTAGAACTCAATCTAGAAATACTCATCATGCTTTTATGTATGCTTCAAATTCTACATTTAGGAAAAATGTGCATGTCCCTAATAAGACGCATCGTTTTTTTACAAATGCAAAATCATTACATCATGCATATAAGCCATAATCTACGCACATTTGACCTACATATTTATATCTATATCCTATACATGCTCATGCATCAAGAAATGATTCTTACGCACACTCTAGGTCAATAGTTCAAAAAAGAAGAAACTTTGGATATGATACATCAAGGTTTGCATATAGGAACAACTTTAGACTGAACATGCATTCTCATAAAGTTACATATGTTTATGATTATTGTGGTAGATTTGGTCATTTGAAAATTTTTGTTTTGATAAACCATCTAGACCTTCTAGTTTTCCAAAGGCTTTAGAACTAGAAGGGTATGTAATCCCTAAGGACCCGAATTAATGTGGGTACCAAAGATATGTTAATTTTTTTTTATAGGTGATTGAATATCAAGTGTATCTCCAAAGAAAAATATAGGTGATTGAATATCAAGTGAATCTCCAAAAGCAAAAGAACAAAATCACCAAGGCGTATTATTAAACCAAGTCAAGGAAAAGAAGTTATAGTTGATGATATAGTAAAGAAAAAGGGAGGTACTCTTTTAACTTGATATCTTAATGAGTTTGAATGATGTTTTAAATGCTTGATGCTCTTGGAATGATATTTAAAATTTTGTATTTTTTAATGTGATGATGCTTTTTAAAATTTCTTAAGAACAATTAGACTAAAGTGATGAAATAAAGTCATATCATGGTCTTGATTATGTTTTTGATATAGGATGATTTAGAAGATGCAAATATTTTTAAATTATGAACAATGGAATCTACATTATTCTTTGAACAAATTCTAAGTGATGCAATAGGAATCATTGTCTTGATCATTTCATAATAAATGCTCTTGATTGATGATTAGTGTCTTTGATCAAATTGAATCATTCTTGACTGGTTTAAATGTTTCATTCTTGATTTGATTTTCCTATATGATTAGACCGTTGTATAACTAGGAAAAATATAAATTGTGAAAGTATGCATTGATAACTCTTCTTAGTATGCAGTTTTTGATAATTGATCAACTTGAATGATTCTTATTGTTTAAGTGGGTTGTTGAAAATTAGTCAATCATGAATTAAATAGTCTAGATTATCTTTCAGAATAATTTTAGTGATGCTATATATCTTTGCCTTAATTATGTCATGTAATTATTCTTAATATGCAAGGGATTGATGATGTTGATATAGGTTTATCTAGAGCTTATAGAGTATTTAACAAAAGGACTATGTTGATTGAAGAGACAATTCATGTTGTTTTTTATAATCCGTTTTGTATGAAGAAGAGTGTTAATGATGATTTAGATTTAAGAAAGGATATAGAGAAATTGGGGTTGGAAAACCTTAAATAATACAACTTAGATACCCAACATTTACCTTGTGAGCCCATTATCTACCCAGGTGAGGTTAGGAGAGACAAGAGCCTACCTAAAGAGTGGAGATTTAAGAAAGACCATCCCTCCAACCAAATCATAAGTGAACTAGGAAGAGGAGTAGCAACTAGATCAACCCTTAAAGACCTATCTGATATGGATTTTATTTCCAACATAGAGCCTAAAACCATAGATGAAGCATTAGGTTATAAGAGTTGGACCTTAGTCATGAGTGAATAGTTGAACCAGTTTAAAAGAAACAAAGTGTGGACCTTAGTACCTAGACCTAATGATTATCAAATTATTGGTACTAATTGGGTTTTTAGGAATAAGTTTGATAAAGATGGAAACATTGTGAGAAACAAAGCTAGATTGGTATTAAAGAGGTATAGGCAAGAAGAAGGGATAGATTATGAAAAGACCTTTTCACCCATTGCAAGGCTAGAACCTATTAAATTGTTGCTTGTTTTTGCTTCTTATATGGGTTTTAAACTTTATCAAATAGATGTTAAAAGTGATTTTTTAAATGGTTTTATTCAAGAGGAGGTATATGTAGAACAACCTCCTAGTTTTAAAAATCATGATACACCTTAGCATGTTTATAAACTTGATAAAGGTTTGTACGGTTTAAAATAAGCACCAAAAGCTTGGTATAATAGATTAAGTTCTTTTATTTTTCAAAATAGTTTTGCCAAAGGAAAAGTTAACAGTTCCTTGTTTATAAAGAAAGAAAAGAATGTCTTATTGATTGTTTAAATTTATGTGGATGAATTATATTTAGTGCTGCTAATGATGCTTTATATCAAGAGTTTCAAAAAGTATGAGTAGAGAATTTGAGATGAGCATGATGGGTGAGCTAAACTTCTTTCTCGGACTCCAAATCAAGCCAATGAAGGATGAGCATGATGGTATCTTAGAAATGCATTATTTGGGTTAGTTGGCTATTCAGATGCTAATTATGCTAGTAGTTCACTGGATAGAAATATCACATTTGGTACTTGTCAATTTCTAGTTCATACATTAGTTTTATAGTTTAGTAAAAAGCAACATTCAGTAGCTTTATCTATAACCGAAGCCAAGTATGTAGTGAATGGTAGTTGTTGTGCAATAATTTAGAGATTATGGTATCGAAATAATAAAGATACCCATTAGGTGTGATAACACTAGTACCGTTTGCCTAACCAAGAACCCAATTCAATATTCTAGAACTAAACATATTAAGATAAGGAATCATTTTATAAAAGATCATGTGCATAATGTTGATACTAAATTAGAATTTGTTGACACATACCACCAATTAGTCGAAATATTCACTAAACTAATGTGTTCGGATAGGTTTTGAATGATAAGGAGAGAATTAGGCATGATTGATTGTGAATCCCTTTGATTATTCTATATTTATAATAGTTTTGTCCCTCTTGCTAAAAGTTCTTTTCAATCTTTTTGATGATTTCAAAAAAGGGGAGAAATGTATGTGATATTATACTGCCTTGTGGATTGCATGTATTGAGGGGAGCCTTCAAAATTTGATGCATGAACTAAAGGGGAGCATTAGTTTGTCATGATTGACCATATGTGTTATGAATTTTCCATGTTAAATTGTTTTTTTTCTATTATGATGTCTGCTAGGTCGATTTGGTATTGCTATTTTAACATTAATAATTAAATCAATTCACATGTAATTCCAATTGAAATCAAATACCAATCAACTTATCGGCAGTGTATCAATCACAAGTAATAAAGAGGAGTACATTTAAGACTCCAGATGGCGAACCCACAGAGAGAATGTGTATTGGTGACTACTAAGACAATTAGATCACAATTATCTAAGGAAACCAAGAATTCTTAAGCTAAAGGGTTAGATTGACTCAAGACGCTAAATCCACCTAAAAAATTTCTAACTTTGTAATTGAATTCCAAATTGTCTAAGGACTACCAAATGATAAAATTGCTGAGGACTAGGCTTCAAATGACTTAAGTAAGTTATGAAATGTTGGCATCTCTAATCTAGGTCCTTCACTAATTCAAGACAAGCTATGGTCATTGTCTTATCTCTAACCATCCTAAATTGATCTTTGCTTATTTCATTAATTAATAATCATTAGGCTTAAAGTTCAAGAAGTTCTAATCCTAAATTTCATTCAAGATTAGTGACCTTATGATAACTAAGGTAGATTTCTAGGATCCAAGGAATAAACCATATTGTTTATAGATTTCTCCAAGGATTTAAGTAGAGATTGTCGAATCCTGAACCAATTATGATCTTATTTTAAGTGGCCAACTCAAAACAAGCATTAAGTTCTCATATAAACAAAGATTATGATCTAATTATATGTTAATCATGCACTTAAGACATTCAAGGACTTGTCCTTAGCTAGAAATTAGCTCAAAACATCAGATAAAAAAATAAATTCGGATTCACATCAAGGCAGGCCATATTCATGCACAAATATGAACAAAGAGATGAAATAAGGAAAGTAAGGGGTTTAGATTTCATCAAATGATGATGCAAAGTGTTAGGAAACCTCCAATCACCTTAAATAACTCTTGAGAATCCTTAAAACAACCTGAAATTACAAGCATAAAAGCTATAAAAGATAAAAGAAAAGAAAACCTAAGAAAAATCTAACAAAGAAAGGATGAGAGATTTTAATCTGAATTCCCCTCTCAAATCTTATGTTAGGTCTCCAAATTTGGTTCCCAAACCTTCATTTATATGTTAAGAACAAGTGGACACAAGCTTGGAAAGTTGCAGCACAAGTTGGAGCAAGTTGTAGTTGGAAAACGCGTGACTGCTCACTTAAACAGCACTTAAATGGAGTTAAATGGCATTTCAAGAACACCGTTGTTTAATTCTCTGGAACATGAGTCAAATGACGCATGGCTAAGTAAAATGGCAGGCTGAGCAGAGGTGCTATTTAACTCCTGATTTCTGACTTTTTCTTGCTTCTCATATTTTCTTAATGTTTTAGCTTCCAATCTACATATACATAAATGTAAATGATATTTAGACACTTTAACATCAAGTTGGAGAAATTAAACATTGATTTGGTATAAAATAGATATGAAATACATTAAAATCAAAGCCTAACAATATCACATGTTTTGTCATCATCAAAAAGGGGGAGATTTTTCAACCAAAGGAGATTCCAATCTTAGTTTTGTTGATAACAAATCATCATTACTACTAATGATTTGAGTTTGCATGGTGAAATTCAAAGATAGATTATTTCAAGATGATTCAATATATAAAGCTTAAAGTTTGAAGGGCTAAGATGAAGCTAAAGGAAGAAAAACATATGGAAGTAACAAGACCTTATTTAGGGTGTCTTGCATTCAATTGTAAGTGTTATTTATTTTACAATTGACTTAGGGGCTTAATTTTGATCATGCATTGTATATAGTTTTTAAAAGTGACATAAAGTTTCATAACGTAGACATTGAATTATTTTTTTATTCAAATTGTTTGAAATTATTTTTTAAATCTTGTTTGAAGTCTTATACATTGTTTGGATAGTCACAAATTGCTTTAGCCATTTGTTTTCATTTTTAGAATTAAAATTCGTTTGGTTTAAGACGTTTTGTCAAGTTACCTTAAATCTGTTCACATTTAAATTATCATCATTCAATCTGATTTTCCAATACCCAAATCATTTTTTATTGCATCACAACTATCATACACATTTTTCCTAAGGTCATAAGAGTGTATTAGAATTTTATTTCATTTTTTAAGCACTCAAAACATTGATTGAAGCTTTAAAAAGACATATCACTCAAAGTTTTCTCTAACACTTCTATATTTCCTTATTTAGAATTAAATCAAGATAAATTCTAAAATGTTTAAGAAAAAATGCAAGCAGCCACAGAATAAACCCTATCAGCTTCCTAGACCTAGCCAAACTCTTAACACATGTTTTTTAGCTCTCAAAAACAAAAATTTATATATCAACGTCTCCAATCTCTCTAAGCTATCTTTCTCTACATTGTTTCAGATTTCCATTATCCCTATCATCTTAAATCTATTTGGTTAATTTTAAATTTTTTATTTTCTATTATCATAAGTGTAAATTAGAAATGATTATATTGATAGATTGGTGCATAAACTCTCAAACTCGCCAAATTTGTTTCTATCTGTTCTAATCTATCTTAGATATTACTTTTCGATAACTAAATTTATTTCACAAATTCTGATTTTGTGTTGTTATGTTGAATTAAGGATTATAGAAGGTGTTTGATTTATTTTTTATTTTTGGAAGATTATTTCTTGAGTTTAAAGTCTATTCTCTTTGGATGTTTTGAATCTGTCTAGAATTATCTGTGATAACTTTCAACGTTTTTTTGGCCTTCTTAATCAATTTCTAAAATCATGGAAAAAAAACTATTTTATGACTTCTCCAGTGTTTTACAGTGTGTTAAAGTTTTGTTTCAAATGTTTTGAAGGCTATTTGAGTTTGTTTAAAATTTGTTTTTCAAATACACTTAAATTGTCACTATTTTTTTTGTCCTTGTGTTAACTGCATATTGTTATTATATAGATCCATTCTGGGTTTCTAGGCTTATTGTGTTTAGTTTGTTCTTAGAATTGTCCAGGTATTTTTAGTTTTATTTTTGGGCACTTACATCTTCTGTTTATGGTTACTATTTATAGACTGTTTAAATCTACCCAGATTTCATGTAAATGCCTTCATACATATATTTGAGTATTCAAATCTGATTTTTTTTTTGCTTCCAAATTATAGTTTTCTATTTGTTTTAAGTCTCAAAAGTATTATTGAATATTTAATTGAATTTTAATAGGCTTATTTGATTATTTTCAAGTATTAGTTTTCTTGTCTATCAAATCCATCCAGATTTGGATTAAGTGAACATTTTAAATTGTGTTTCATTATCATACAAGTTTTTATGCTCATCAAATTTGCCATATTAAGCTTGTTTAAGCTTTCATTTATGTGACTAATCATTCATTTAATTAGTGAAAGCATTGGAGCCCATAGTTTGATTATGCCTTAAGTGAAACACATTCATATGTGTCCTTAATTACTAAAAAGGGGTTATTTGCATTATTAGGTTAGTTAAGTGTGTCAAGGATTCTCTTTTCCATATAAAGATTAAGGTTACTCTTCACCTTTCACAAGAATATTGGAAAGGCTCCTCATACCTTAAAAGATTTAATAGTTAAGGCTCTTCTTTGTCTCGAAAAAAATTATTGTATAAAGGCTACTTTTTGCCTAGAAAAAGATTGGTTGTAAAGGCTACTCTTTGCCTAGAAAAGATTGTAATTGTTTTTACTTTAATTAGTAAAGAACATTATCCCCTAAGTAGTTAGAGAGGAGACGTAACCTATCTTTGGGAAAGGTGAACTTCTTTAACAAACTATGTGCCTTGCCCTCTATTCTCTACTCTCTTTTCTTATTGTATTGTGTGTTATCATTTTAGCATTCACCCTTGCATATCTCATTAAATCAAATTGGATGGGTGTTATGTTTTAATTTTGCAATAAACTTTTTTTTATACTCAATTCACCCCCTCTTAAGTACCTTTAAGGCTTATACGATGCATAGTATATGACATACTTTTCATCAATCCAACCATATAAGTAGTAAAGACAAAAAAGTGAGACATATTAATATAGATAATGGGTTGTGAAAATATTTATCAATTCTCAATAAATGTTAGACAATACAAGAATTGAAAATCAAGAACAAAGAGCTTTCCCCTCATTTTGCCCCACTTTTTAGATTTAAGAATTTTGGTTTAAAAATAAAAATAAGTGATTACCCTTCTTCAATATTTATTGTTTAAAACATTTCTTGACAATTGTTAGAGAAGCTAGCTTTAAAGTATTAGGAGAATTAGTTGAAATCCCTATAAGGTAAGAAAAATTTACACAAAAAGCTAGAGAATAATGCAACCAAGTACATATCTCCATTAAGAACATATGGTATCCCATAGCCACTAAACACTTGGTCCCATTTATAGATTGTGATGGTGGAGTGAAAATCTTACCACAAGGGTGATGATATACTCTAGGAGCCCTCTTTTGGTTAAGTTGGTAACTTCAGATACCTTTGTAGACATTTAAACCAAAATTTGATGTATTCCTTGATGTTTTTGTGTTGGTTAGGTGACTTATAAACTTTTAATGATTTTGAAACGATTTTATTTTGAACCAACAGAATTAAGACAAGTTCACCTATCGCAAAAGTAATACAATGGAGTAAATTTAAAAATCTGGATGTCGATACCAAAGGGAAATTGGCTTAATTGATAGGTTAATTAGATTACAATTATTTAGGAAAATCCAAAAAATTTGATTAAAAACCTGAAAATTGTTAAACTAGTCTTACTTGGCTTAAACACTTTGAAAATGCTTTGTAATTGATTCTAAAAAATTATAAAAATTACCAAATGTGTAAATTCATTAAGGATTAGGTGATTGATGATTTAATTGAGCTTTAAATACATTTAAGGGCTCGTTATGACTTTGCTTTTTTCTCAATAGAATCTTATTTAAAGTTTGGTTATTCTTTAAATCAAGTAAAGGGGCTTTAATTTTAAGAAGGTGAGTTCTAGAAAATTAATCATCTCTAACTTTCAC
>JAOXYD010089035.1:0-12072 GCA_028565735.1 Pinacopodium congolense
CAAGATTTAACAAATTGAAATGCGTCCTTGAATAGAGTAGGCCAATAGAAACCACACTCAAGCACCTTGTGTGCAGTTCTAGTAGGGCCAAAGTGTCCTCCAGTCTCCTTTGAATGACAATGGCTCAAAATTGAAGACACTTCTTCCAATGGAACACATCTACGAATGATGCCATCAGCACAAATCTTGTATAAGAAATGGCCATACCACAAATAACGCTTAACTTCTGAAAAGAATTTCTTCTTTTGTTGGTAAGAAAATTTATGAGGGATTACATTACCAACCAAGTAATTAACAATGTCCACATACCAAGGTAAAGTAAGCATGGCTAGTAAGTTTTCATTAGGAAACACCTCCTTAATGTCTTGGTGCGTCGAGACCGAAGAGAGTGAGGGAGATAGAGAGCGATGTCTCTGTCACAGACGGAGACAGACCTAATCGAGTCTCGTCTCTCGTCCTTGCCCTCCATTTTCTTAAAATTGTAATTTGGTCCCGGTATGTTCCGGTACCAAATACCGGTAAGGTACCGGCCGGAATATCCGGTATCGACTGGTACCCATACCCGGAACGAAACCAATCGATTTCGTTCCGTTTTTCGACCGGTACAACCAGTACTGAATGGAATTAACAACCTTGGTTTTGGGAGCTTCGACAAGAAGACAAGAAGTGTAAGTGTTTCAAGTGGAGATCGCAACCACATGAAAATTTCCATAAAGTTTTTTGAAAAGTGAAACTTGTAAAATTTCCATAAAACTTTAAGTCACCATTATTTTGCTTTTAAAATAAGAGATCCAGAATTTTGATCGGGTATAGGTAGTTTATACGTTTACGAAGGCTGGTTAAAAAACATTGAAATAAATTTTTTGGGAAAACAAAATTAATATAAGCTATGATAATATTAATTTTTCAATTTAACATTTTGTATTGAGGCTAGTTAAATCTCACTAGCAAATTATGTCTAGTAATAACAATGTCAAAAACTCATGTCTTACAGTAAATGGTGAAACGAGACAAAGTTTATTTATACAAAAGGTATCTATAAAAAAATATTTTTAAAATTTGAACAAAATATAATATTCTTAATTATTTATGAATTTATGTAAAATTGATCTTTTTTTTTAATAATTACGGTCTCCTTTCCTCATTGTATAATATTGTCATACAAAAAAGGACGATTTATAATTGAAAATATCTAGGAAGCCAAAACTGCGGTAGCTTCCATAATTATCTCCTGATTTTTTTTGTAATTTTATAAATGAAACAGAGATTAAAAAATAAATATGTTAAAGATAAAATTATAATTTTGTAAATGGATCAAAGATAAAAATAAAAAAATATATTAAAATAATACAAAATGACTAATATATCCTTAAATAAAGTCAAAAAAAGAAGAAAAGATAAAAAGTTATAAATGCAATTTTAATGTTAAAAAGGGGACCTGCCAGTAGCTGGAAGCCAACACCCTGTGTTGGCTTCCTAGTCAAATTCTTTATAATTACACCCACTAGCGCTGCTTTTTATTTGCTCAACCCTGCCGTTATCATCTACTACCTTGACCAACCTCTTCCAACTGCCGCCTGCCTCTTACACCATTCATATCTCCTACCCTATCAATGGAAAATAGTGGTCTAACAACAACTTCTTCTTATAAGGAGAATATAGGTAAAAATAAAATTATTCTAGCAAAACATTAAAAATAATTCTCTAAGAATTTATGTAAAACTATTGGTTATAGCAGGTTTCAAAATAATTTAATCATAAATGACACAATAATATCTCAAGATATCATAATTTTTAATGTAAAAAACCACCTTAAAGTAAAAGAGTAAAAACTATGGACACAAGCCAGTAAATCATTTATTATATAAATAAATGGATACAATGATCAATCTTCCCTAATCAACAAATATAAGCAATAATCACAAGATAATAATAAGAGAAAATAGATAAAAATATCAAACCAAGACACGAATCAAACAAATTTCAAGATCAGAATATACTTGGATCTTAGTACAATAATAAATTTCTCACGCCTCTCATACAGCACACTTTTTTCTCTCTAATTTCTTACACTCTCCTTGTCTAACTCATCCGTTTCTCAATCTTATAGCCTATATATATAATAAGAAGTTAGCCATCAAAGTTGAATAAGAAACACATCTTTGACACCTTAAAAACAAATTGTTGAAAATATTGAAATAAAACAACAAAGAAAAGAAAGCACACAATAACTATCAAGTTTGACAAAGGGAGGAGGTGTCATTCTTTTTGACAAACAAAAGCACACAATAAAAAGCAAATAACAACTTCGCTTTTTCTTCCTCTATAGTGGCGGGATTCATAAACAAACTCTCCCTCACGCCAATATGGGAAGGGCTATCATTCCTGCAGTCGAACGACAAGTTTCAAGCTTCTCCCTTGAAAAAGACCTTATTAACATGTCTGAATTATTTTCATTAATATGGATCTTATCAAACTGTAATTGCTTGGAATCTAATACATCTCTTATCTAATAATATCTTACATCAATACGCTTTGATCTAGAATGAAAAAAGAAATCCTTACCAAGATGAATATAATTTTGACTATCACAAAATAACACATGATGCTTTTGCTCCAAACCAAGTTCCTTTAAAAATTTATTCATCTATAGTAACTCTTTACATACTTTAGTTGCGGCAATAAATTTAACTTTTGTGATAGAAACTACAATACGTTTATGTAATTTCGATTAGTTGCGGCAATTAATATTTATTTAACAACATTCTAATGTTCCTTACAAAGATTAGAAAGGAATCTATTAACAATGCCAAAGGCATGAGCCATTTCTAGTCTAGTACACACCATATCATACATTAAACTATAATCTATTAAAAATAAAGAACTTACTATATACCTGCCTTCTCTTCATCAGTAGAAGTACTTTGATTAGTACTTAATCTAAATTGATTAGTAAGAGAAGAACTAATAGCTTTAGCATTGTCTATGTTGAACTTTTGAGGCACGTTCCCAATATACTTATCTTGAGATAACCATAACTTTTTTACTTTCGTATCTCAAATAATCCTTATACCAAAGATTTGTTTTACTGGCCTTAAATCTTTCATGGAAAAAGACTTACTTAACTACTTTTTAAAACTATCAATCCTAGAAGCATTCTTGTCAACAACTAATATATCATCAACATAAAATAAAAGAATGATAAAATTATATCAAAGAATTTTTGGTAAAATGCACAATGATCTAAAATAATCTTTTTATAGCCTTGCTCTCCTATGACTGACTTAAACTTCTTATACTATTGACTCGGTCCTTGTTTCAAACCATATAATCTCTTCCTTAACTTGAAAAAATAGTCCTCTTTCCCTTTTACTTTTAAACCCTTTGACTACGTCATATAAATCTCATTTTCCAAATTGCAATGTAGGAATGCCGTTTTCACATCCATCTACTCAACTTCCAAATCAAGACTAGTTGTTAAACCAAGTATAATATGAATGGAAGGTATTTTATAACATGAGAAAATATCTCATTAAAATCAATACCTTTCCTTTGACTAAATCCTTTAACAACTAGTCTAGCTTTGTATCGTGGTCATGAAGAGTGCTCTTCATATTTGACTATGTATACCTACTTATTCATCAAAGATCTCTTACTTTTAGGAAGGTTCACCAACTCAAAGATATGATTCTTATGTAAGGACTTCATTTCATCTTGCATAACTTTAATCTATTCTTTCTTATGGTCATCATCCATAGCTTCTCTATAACTTTTTAATTTACCACTATTTGTCAAATTCAACTCATAAGTATTAGTATGATACTAAGTTAAAGGTTTTTATCTCTCAAAATTCTCCGTTATTGATACAGAACTTAAGCTTCAGGACATAGAAGTTTATTGTCATCATCAAAATCTGTCTATGTGGGAGCATTTGCAACTTTTTGTTGCTTAATTTGACTCTTATTGTCATCTCTCTTAAGTATCATCACTAGAGGCACTATCTCAAAATCAATACTAGATTGAGAATTCATCTTCTTAAACTTATCAATATCTATTATAATGTCATTCTCCATAAAAACTGTTGCTCTAATTTTTATAAGTTTCTTTTAACTAAATGTATTTAAATCATTTTTATAAAACTTATAACTAAATCTATTTAAATCATAGCCAACAAATACATACTGTCGTGTTTTGAGACCAAGTTTTGACCTTTTACCATTAGAAATATGTACAAACATCTAACATCCAAAGATTCATAAGTGATCATAGAAAACATGTTTTTCTAACCATGCATTTTTTCTGGAACATCAAAATTTTAAGGAACACATAAAGGAAGATTCAAGATATGTACTAAAATATTCAATACTTTGACCCAAAACGACTTTGGTATTTTACATGTGAAAGCAAGCATCCAACCCTCTCTATAAGTGTCCTGTTTTTTATTTTAGCTACACCATTCAACTCCAACATCTTAAGTGAAGTCATCTTGTGTTGAATACCTCACTTTTATTAATACCTCTTAAGTGGTCCAATGTCCTCACCTCCATTATCTGACTTAAGGCACTTTACCTTCTTCTCAATTTCTCTCTCTTCCAAGACTTGAAACTGTTTAAACATATTTACATCCTGATTTTTGTCATTCAGGATATAAATCCACAGTTTTCTTAAATAATCATCATTGAATGTAAAAAATAATAAGAGCTACTAAGTGAGATATTCTTAAATGAACCACATACATCAGAATATATTAACTATAATACCTCAGATTTTTTCTTTGGATCTGTGGAGGTCTTGAAGGAAACTCTATATTGCTTTCCTACTAGACAATGAACATATTTTCTTAAATGCACATTATTCAATCCAGTCAAGTTCATCTTTTGATCAATATTGACATAACTTTCTCATTCACATGACCGAATCTCTTGTATCATATCTTGAATTTATCATCATTCTCCACTACATTAATTATACTTTCAGAGATTTTGACCTATAACAAATAAAGTATAGAACACTTTTCATCTCCAGTTACCATAAGAGATCCTTTAATCAACTTCCATTGGTCATGCTAAAAGTTATTGCAATACTTTTCTTCATCAAGTTTGCCAATAGAAATCAAATTAAGCCTTATGTCAGGAACATGGTTCATATTCTTCAAGGGCAATCTAGCATTACAATTAGTTTCTAAGTGAATGTCACCATCACCAATAATTTTGAATTACTATCATTACTCATCTTAACAATCCCAAAATCACCAAGAAAATAGGATGCGAAGAAATTTTTTCAAGCAGTTGTATAAATAGAAGCACCATTATCGATCACCCAACTAATTTCATGATTTGCTAAATTAATAGAATCAACATCATAGAGGACAACGAGATTTTGCTCAATTGTAATAGCTACTTTCTCATCACCAATATCATCACCTCACTTCTTGTCATTATCCTTATCTCTCTTCAATTTTCTGTAAAACTTGTTGATATGTTCCTTCTTGTGATAATGATGACACTCAACGTTAGCATATTTGTTAGAGTTACCCCAAGTTTTACCTATATCATGACCTTTTGAACCTTTTCTCTGATATCTCCCCTCAGGATACCATTTTTTATTAACTTTATAATCACCACACCACTTAGAGTAGAATTAGCTAATAAAATTTTTAAAATTTCCCAAAAATTAGGCAATGATGCAAGTACTATAAGAACAAGAACTTCATTATCAAAATTGACACTCATATCCGCAATCCCTTGAAATTTGTTCAAGTGATCCGCAATAGAATTACCTTTTTTATATTTTAACTGTACTAATTTTATTAGGTAAAATAATTTATTTTTGCTAGTCTTTAAAACATATAATTTCTCAAGTTTATTCTATGAAATTCTAGCATGCTTCTCACTACAAAGGTGATTGTACACATTGTCCTTAATAAATTACTTTATAAAACCACATATCTGCTCATACTTTATAGTCCACTCCTCATTGAATTTGTCTTTAGATTTTTTAAGTAGCAAATACTAGCAGATGTAATTTTATTACAAAGAGGAGATCCTTCATTTTATTCCTCCATATATGATAATTTGTTACATTCAGTTTGTGATTTTATTAAACTTTTCTTCTACAGTTAAAATCAGTAATTAACTGAAAACAACTATAATACCAGTTGATGGAAGAATATCATTAATAATAAAATTATCACATCAAAATGTCAAAAATAATTCTCGTAAAAATTATGTAAAATTATTAAATATAGTAGGTCCCAAAATAATTTAATCACAAATAGTACAATAATATCTCAAGAAACCAATTACACAAAGCATCAAAATTTTTAACGTGAAAATCACCTCAAAAATAGAGAAATAAAAGTCATGGTTACAAGCTAATAAATCATCAATTATATAAAATAATAGGTATAATAACTAGTCTTTCCTAATCAACAAATAAGTGCAATAATCACAAGATAATAATAAGAAGGAATAGAGATAAATATTAGACTCAAGACATGAATCAAATGGACTTTAAGATTAGAATACATTGTGATCTTAGTAGAACAATATATTTTTCACGCCTTTTTCACAATACACTTTTTTTTCTTTGGTTTCTTACACTCTCATTGCCAACTCTCTTGTTTCTCAATCTTATAGCCTATATATATATAATAAGAAACTATCCATTAAAATTAAATAAAAAACATTTATTTGACACCTTAAAAGAAAACCATCGAAAATGTTAAAATCAAACAAGAAAGAAAAAAAAGCACATAATAGTTGTCAAGTTATAAAAGGGAAGGAGGTGTCGTTCTTTTTTACAAGTAAAAACACACAATAAAAGCAAACAACAACTTTATTTCTTCCTCCTTTACAGTGGTAGGATTCATTAACACTTCCTCCATCCCCTCTATCCATCCAAATCCTACTTAAACCTATAAACTTGCCTACCAAAATCCTTCGCATAACACGAGATCTACCACCTTAGCCTCTAACTTTAGCCCTCATTAATGAAAGGATGCCTTTTTTCCTTATATGTATATAGGGAGTTTACCATCGAATTGCCGATTACATAGCATTCAGCGACTACTATCTTGTTATATAATTAAGGCACATAAATGCTAAATGTAATGCTAAAAGACTCAGATTTAGGTTTGTGTATCTTGACAAAAGAATGGATTTTAATAGAGCATTACATCAGATTGGATCCATTGTTATTAGTACCTATTATATTCATGCCTTTCACGCATGATTCCTTTTCAGAAGAATGATCAAGGGTGATTGCAACCACTGTATGTTAATGATCATCAGAGCCAAATACAAAAAACCCATAGATGTTGTTGTCCAAGTTATAGAGATAATTGCATGCATGTGCAAGAGACTAAACGTGAAAAAAATGTGCAGATGTCAAAGATGCAAGTGGTTGCATTATGGCTAACTAGATCGCTAATTATGATAATACATAAGTTATAATAGCTGCTACTGGTTAAAAAGAAACTATATGAGAGTGGAGTGAAGTTTCATAATATATCGATTTTGTGATCTAAATAAGTGTTGATTACCTTTAAATATACAGCAAAGACTGAGATTTTTATAGAGGAGAGGCAACCTCTTTTGTCTAATATGTTGGAGAAAGTTTTAAAGTGGTCTCCTTCCCACTGTATTGAGGAATGACTGGTGTGGATTGATTTGTTTAGTGTCTCATATAATTTATGGAACAAGGAATTCTTTAAGGCCCCGACTAATCACTTTAGGATGTTTGTAACCATCTATTTAAATATAATGGACCGTGCTAGATTGGATTTGGCTACTATCCTTGTTTTAACACCGGTATCTCTGATCAATTTCTCGGATAATATGGTGGTAAATGAAGAGAAGATGTTCATTTATATCAGGAAAAATTAAATGAAGGTGGAGTTATGGAATTTGATGAATATGTTGATTTATTGAGTTTGTACAAGATGTGATCCAGGCAACCTTCTTCAATGGGCATGCAATAATGAGGGAAGGATTTATGCAGATGACAAAAGAAGGTGCAGAATAGGAAGATGCAATGGAAGCATAAATGGAGAATTAGAGTTTTTCATTGTAGGACAATTTGTGCCAAACTCAACCAATTGTGAATACTTGTGTAGAGGTTGGTGTGAATGATGGAAATTCTATACCAAGAAAGGATCAACTACAAAATCATGAAGTAAAAGATGCAATGAGGCCAACATATCATACATTAAGCAACCCTTTTGTTACAAGAATGATGCATGGATATCATGAAAATACAAGAAAGTGTTGCAAGTTGGCAACATTTAAATGTGTTCCTTAACTTCAAATCCTATCTCAGAGACATGTATTCAGAATTGCAATAACATTGGACAAAGAGAGAGGAGGTGGCAGAAGCTTCTATAAGTTGAACCAAGTTAGTGAAGGATGTATGGAATGTGGGAACGAAGTTGGATTTATTTGAGGCTTCTTCTACAATAGAGGTAATCAAGGTGATTAATGATAATATAACTCAGGATCTTCAAGGAAAGATTTGATTGTCTACAAGAGTTTTTTTAGTTTAAAGTGAACTAATTTTTATGTCTTCGTTAAATTTTATTTTTTAGAATTGTAGAGGATGGATACATACGATAGGAAACAATATGTTATTAGGAAGTTTTGGTACACTAATAAGGTTGCATTTATGGGGTACTCATTAACATTATGTATAGTTAAATTTCTTGTTAAGAATTTCTCTTAAAATATTTTTTCTTTAACTCTATCTTATGAATTTGATGGATGTGTGTTTATAATACATTTTATGCTTACTTCTTTCGTGAAATTGAGAGATTGGGCTAAGAACTCAGTGTTAAGTTACACAATGAGAGTTAGTAGCCTAATAGACCCATAAACATCAGGTCTTTCGTTAATTGAATAGAGATATTAATTAATTAATTAATTACATACCTATAGTATTGCTTCATAACTAGTTGGGTAGTTGGGAATTGTTGAACCAAGGGTGGGTTCCACCTTTTTTTTATGATGAAAAAGTTTTTCTATTAATATGTTTGTAGAATTTGGTGTTTATATTTAGAAAGGTGTATTGTTTAGTATTTGGAGTGTATGTCATGAATAAGTAATTAAGTTGGTAATTTGACAAAAATTTATATGACTTATGTAAGCCATGAAATAATGTTTTCGTTAAAGGTTGAATAAATGAATACATCGGTATTTTTAATAATTTGGTAAATTGGACAAATTGATTGTGTTCAGTTTGTATAATTATGTAAAATGTGTTAAGATTTGATTGGTATTGTTTTATTTGTGTTGAATTAGGTTAATTTTAGATTGATTAGGTTGAAATTGGACCAATATTGGGCCCAAGTTATGCTGACCTAGAAGAGGTCAGTCAACTGAATAGGTAGATCGGTTAATAAAATGAAGAAATTAAACAGGTCGGTCCACAAAAGGTATACTGGTCGACCGAATACACTTGCTGAAGTGAGCACTGATTAACCGAAAGAAGGTCGGTCAACAAAATCTTCGAATCAGTTGATCTAATGAACAATTTAAGAAGATGGGTCGACTATATGATGCCTATCGATCGACCGAACATCAAGAATATATAACGGTAACTTTGCAATGGGCAAATTCCCAATAGATATATTATTAAATGACAATAACATTGGAGCAACAACTATTTGACTTTGGAAGAGTATAAACAGATGTGTTTTGGTGTTGTTTATGTATGTAAGAAGTATTGAAAGTGTTTATACATTATTATTGATTGTTCTTAAGTATATATGAGTTTTTAGTGAAGTTATGGTTGGATATTTTGTGAGGGTTATTCTTAAGCCATAAAAAGAAGAGTGTTGTGGGATTATTCTTGAGCCTTGGAAAAGAAGAGTGATAGGTTATTCCTTAGCCTTAAAAGGGAGGGTTGTAAGGTTATTCTTTAGCTTTATAAAAGGGAGTGAAAGGTTATTCTTGAGCCTATAAAAAGGATTGTATTGCGCACTTTGTCTTCTTGTTGATTGCAATAACAACAAAATCTTAATAGTGGTGTTGGGGACTAGATATAGAACAAGTGGACTACTCTGAGCCAGAATAAATCGATTGTGTCTCTTCTTCCTTTTCTCCTTTAATTTTGTGCATTTAATTTAATTGTTTAATTTATTGTTGTTATTATTATTTAGCTTCTGCGTTTAATTAAAATTGGTAAAAAAAACTTAGGTTTAATAATATTGAAAAGAATTTTTAGGAACCTAATTTACCCCTTCTTACATCCCATATAAGGCCAACAGGAACATTTTTGAAAGATCAGGAGATTGTAAATCAATTCCTTTCTTACTTAACTAGGGAAACTTGGTTACACCTTAAGAGAGATTAAATAAAACTATAGAATAACTTAGGTGTTATATAATTGAATCAATAAGGTAAGAGGGAGACAAAATAGGGATAGAAGTAATTCCTATTGTTAACCTTTGATTTTTCAAGTTTTTTCACTCTTTATTGTCAATTTGTTAGATTTCTTTAGTTTAGTTTAATTTCAATTAATGCAATTTTATTTTATTCCTTAAACAAAGTCTAACTTAAGTTGTTGGGTGGCTAATCCTAATCCTTGTGGGATGATATCTGTTACACTACGAAGTTATGTTATGTATACTTTCCATATGGCATTAAATCTAATAATCAACACTTGTGATCAGGACCCTAGTGGTTATTTAGACAAAATAAACAGCCCAAAATGAAATTTGTTGTTTGCTTTCATTATATTTCCCTTTAGTTGCTTTTTGTTAATTTTAGTTATATTTCATTATTTTTGGTTCTATTTAAGTTATTTCAATCATATGATGTACTTTGATTATATATATTATAGTGGATCATTTTTCCCATATATCCTATCTCTCCTGCTTTGATCTTTTTAATTGGTTTTAGATGCTACAAAATGTCCTCTTTTCTTACAACGGATCAATAACCATCAAATATTATTATACATGTGTACTCTTTTTCCTACATCTCTAACTTTTGTTCTTTATTTGTTATTGCCTAAATAGTGATGGAACTGTTCCATTTAAGAGCTAGGGAGGAATTTGATTGCTACACACTTATGTTATTTGCCTTAAAGCATATCATTTTCTCTTTTTTTTTGTAGTATTATACAATTTACAAATAAATTCTTTCGATTTTTATTGCATGTTAATTTTTTCTTTTTCTTTAAATTTCTTTGATGAATTGAGATGTTATGTGGTTAATTATTATTATTGATGACTGAAAGTCTTCATATTGCTTCGTATTTTAGAAGATGGACACCTAATGATTATGATAATATTCCATGTACAAAATGTATATTCTTAGTTATTTGTAACTTCTTTTTAAATTTTCATCATCTTTTTTAATTTAAAAAAGTGATAAGTAAAAAACAATAAAATAAAAAATGTGCATAAGTTAGTAATAAAATCAAATTGTTGGCTTCAAACCGATAAACGGACGAAATTTAATGAATGGCGATAGTAGCTAGTTGATGTGAGGTGACTCAACTGAGTAACTGGAGGTGTTCATGATAAAATGTTTACCTTCTGGTTAAAAAATTTAGTGACTTCTCAACCAAGTTTAAAGAACTCACTTGTTTGTTTAATTTTTGTTTTTAAGTGCCTAAAAGATGTGGATTTGGTTTAAAAGATTGTCAATTTTACTTTGTCTATATACATTTTAAATATGGAATTGAATTTTATGATTTAGGTTAAAGTTTGAAGAAATATGAAGTGATTTAAATCCATTTATTCTTGAATATGATTAATTGATTATATAACATCTCAATTATTCATTTTGATTAAAAGATTAAGGAAAAATTTTTATGGTTATGTTTGATTATACCTTATTTTAAGATGGATGGTTTATTGATTTGCTTGAGCAATCTGTCGAACTTGAGTCCCCAAATTCTTCATTAATGCCTCATGATTTTTCATTCTAGACTCATTAGATTGGATATACTTAAGAATTGTTTCTTCAAAGTTAGGTGCTTCTTTTGTAGTTTGGTTGGCTTTTCCGTTGGTTAGGTGACTTTAAAATTGACGGACGTTTGAAATGATTTTTACTTTGAAACCAACGTACT
>JAOXYD010089046.1:0-12072 GCA_028565735.1 Pinacopodium congolense
TAAGGCTGGGTATTACGAATTTGGGCTAATAGGCATGCCAAACAGATTTGTTTTCTCTTCTTTTGTTAACATTTGGACCTAAAACATATAAATATGCATCTTATGCTTTCAGAAACATCTTTGGACATCTTTTTTATTAGAATTAAGAGAAACTTCTCTTGGGTTATTTATTGAACTACAAAACTTATCAAGATTGATTCAATGTTGTGGCATTCAAACTTGACTTATCACTCCCTCTTCTCATCTTTTCTAGAGTGTTGTGTCCATATACTTCTTTTTATTATTTATTTGTGTTTTTTATAACCTGATTTAGCTTTCTTGGAGGTGGAAATCTATCTTACTTGTTGTGAGTGTCCATATTTAATCTGGGCTCTACATCAATGGTGATAGCAACACTAGTTTTTTTCACCATTCCCTTCTCCTTAGAAGAAACTGTAACTCCATTTCTTCAATTTTTGGTACCAACAACTCCTTCCTCTATAATCCTCAAGACATTAAGATGTACTTTTGCAAGGGACCAAATGAACACATTCTCCTAACCTCAACATTTTGGGTATATTCATCAAATGTATACTGGAACCTCAATTGATTGAGACTTTAAGTAGTTGGTTGAGACTTTAACTACTCCTTTTTGTAGTTTTGACATAAAAGAGGCTTTTTTCAACTTCAATCCTTGAAAAAAGCCTCTTTTTTCAATAGTAAAATACCCTCCTCTCACTGGGTGCTAGCAAAGGACTTCAATTTAATTTTATTTCCTACTTAATCTCCAAATCTATCTCACTTGCTTGAAAAGTGTTCTTGATTTTAGAGAATGTCTCTTTGATTGTAATCTCAATCAATTTTGCACTTGGTCTAATAAAGAAGAATCCTCTTCCTTTCTAAAGAGAAGCTAGATAAAGTCCTCGCCAACCCTTGGTGGCTCTCTTCCTTCCCCTATTCTTAACTCATTTTGATTTCCCTCTATTTTCTGACCATAGCCCAATGACCCTTCTTTTGCCTAACCTTTAAAAAATATCCTCCCCTTTCTATTTTTTTATTTCTTTTCCCATCAATTTTCATTCTTGCCTTGTGTTTCCTCAGCTTAGAGTTCTCAAGTTTATGTAATGTTTAGGGATGTTTAAAAGCTGAAAGCTGTTAGGAAAGTGTTAAAGACCTTGAATAGGCTAAGTTAGAGGCTTTCTCTCAAATGTTAAAGTGTCCTTTGAAAATCTCCTACCTATACTGAGATCTCTTATCTCAAATCCTAATCCTTCCCTAAAATTGGCTGAGAAGTAACCTATCCGGCCTTATTACATAGTCCTCTTGTTAGGGGTCAAATTGATTAGTGTTTATAAGCGTTATTTGACGTAAATTTACTCATATTTCTGAACTTAATTTTTAATTCATGTTTTGAAATATTTAATTTGTAGGTTGATGTGAATAATTAAAAGAAATTAGCAAAAATGAGGCAAAACAATCCAAGTCTGGACCATTAACGACAGTTTGGCTAGCCACTGTTGATGGATCCATAAGTCTATTAACAAAGGTTTGTTTATCCTTCAATGGCATTGTAGATGATCTGTGTCAACAACTATTGATCATTAGCAGCCTCATTTTTCAACAGATTTCTCAATATTGGTAGCTTGTATTCTTCTTCTACTTATAGCTACTCCTTTTCTATATATAGAGGCCTCTCCTAGACATTTAAAGCATCAAATTTAGGAATAAAATACCTTGGTTTTAGTTAGTTTCCAACTCAAAGTAATTTAGGTTGGTTTTTCTTTTGTTTTACTTTCAATCTTTTGTAAATCATGTTTGCAGGTTGTTTGTGAGTTTTAAAAGTTGCAATCATGTGGATTAGGGTTAGTTAATCATCTCATATCCATCTTTGACAATTTCTAACCTTTTATCTTATGTATTACAGTTTTATTTATGGATTAATCAAGTTTTATAGTTTTAAGTTAATTATTTTATTAGCTTTGATTAATTTATGTGCTGAATGTTTAATTTAAGTTTAGATAGCTTGTTAAATGTGTTTATTAATGGTTTATTATGTTAATTAATAGTTAATGCATGATTAATGAATTAATCTTTATTTATTGAATGCTTCGTGCTTGTCCTACACTGATCGCTTATGATATTGCCATTAGATAATCTATGATTCAATAATCTCTACCTAGGTTATTGGAAAAATTAATAAACATCATGGTTTAAATTAGTTAAATAACTAGAGATTTGGTTAACCATGAGGGTGCTAAGTCTTGAATTAGGAAAATTTGGGATTAGACTTCCTAAGGAAGCATAACCAAACTTCATGATAAGACCAATAGAGATAAATCAGTGTCTTAAGCATAGTGCTATCTTGATTTAATTAATGGATCAATATGGCTTACTCTAGGGTATTTTATTTTAATTTCTAAATTTATGAAACCTTGATTCTCTAGATAATTATAATATGATTGAACTAACTTACAATCACATCAATATTTTCTTGGGGGATTGATACTTGGAATCTTAAAAACACTTCTCAATATTACTTATTGAAACAGTTGTACTTGCCGAAGAGTTCTTTTTAAATGAATTATAATTTTGTGCATTAACAAATAGATTTATTTAAGTTAAGTTTGTGTATGACTGACTACAATCACCTCTCTCATTAAGAATCTATTTGTAAGCAAAAAGAGAGAATCCATTGGTTAAAGGGTGGTGATAGAAACACTAAGTTTTTTCACCACTCCCTACTTTTTAAAAGAAACCGTTATTCCATTTCCTCTATTTCTAGTGTAAATAATTCCTTACTCTCTGATCCCCGGAACATTAAGATAAGATGTGCTTGTTCAGGTTCTTTGAAGATTTAATGAGGAAGAAAATACCTCACCCCTAGCCTCAACATCCTAGGTAAATGGCTCCATTATTAGCTGAGAACTTAGCTGCTCCTTTCCATTGTGCTAATATTATAGAGGCCCTCTTCAACTTGTATCCTTCAAAATCCCAGAGGCCAAATGGGTTTATTAGCCATTTCTTCAGGCAAATGAGGGATATTGTTAGGAGGGATATAACAGAGGCTATCCTAGACATATTCAAATTTGGGAAAATGTTGAAGGAGATAAATGCAACTTTTATTACCTTAGTTCCAAAAACCTATAATCCTATCCTATTTCATCCTGCAACATGCTCTACAAAGTCATCCCAAAAATTTTTTCCAATAGACTTTAAATAGTTATAGTGGCCTTAATAAGCCCAAACCAGGCAACCTTTATCAAAGGAAGGAGGATAGGTGATATCATCTTACTAGCTCAAAAGATTCTTAGAAATTACCATCTTAATAATGGCCATAATAAATGTACCTTCAAGATTGACTGGAAGAAAGCCTACGAGTCTATTCAATGGGATTTTATGATCCAAACCCTTTGAATCATAGGCTTTCTAGAACTTTTTCTTATTTGGATACTAGAATGTATTTCTACTCCCACAGTTTCTATCCTAATTAATAAAGAGCCTACCTCCTTTTTAAAAATCTGCTGTGGTATGAGACAAGGAGATCCATTGTCTCCTTATTTATTTATTATTTGTATGGAATCCTTAACCTAAATTATCAATTTTCATATCTCTATGCACTCCAATTTCTTATTCCACTGGAAATGTAGTGAGTTAAGGCTAAGCCACCTCTACATCGCTGATGATTGGCTCCTTTTCTATAGGGTATCCATACTCTCTTCCAAGCCTTGACTCTTTTTTTCACCTTGTCTTGTCTCTCTCTTAACCTCCTCAAGAATCAAGCTTTTGCAACCCACTCTTCAACTAACCTTTCTAGGTTAGTTTCTATAATTTTTGGAATTTATGTTAAGTCCCTTCCTATTAAATATCTTGGTCTACCTCTTATCTCTACAAAATGTCCAAAGCTAACTGTCTCTGCCTCCTTCTTAAGATTGAAAACAAGATATCTTCTTGGGTAAACAAAAACCTATCTTTTTCACATAGACTTCAGCTTGTTATTTCAATCCTAAACTCTTTCCATGAGTACTAGTCCTCCCTTTTCCTCTTACCAAGCAATGTTATCAAGGAGATGGAGAAGAAGGTTAGAACATTTATGTGGACTAATTCTTCTCTCTCACCATGCAAAAGTTAAATAAGAGGAAGTGTCTGAACCTAAACATAAGGGAGGCTTAGTCATAAAAGAATATGGATCCTTTTCACTGATGACAAAACTTTTTGGGTCAAATGGGTATATAGTGTAATCCTAAAGTCAAAAAGTCCCTAGTCATATAACCCTTCTTACAAAGACTCTTAGAGTTGGAAGAAAATCCTTAAGACTAAACACATTTTTCTTCAAAAGTTTAGATTTATGATAGGGAATGAGGAAAAAACTTTCCTTTTGGACTAACCACTGGTACCATGCTGGAGTCCTTATCCATGCTTTTTCTCCCATAATTATTTATGATTCTAGTCTAGCTAGGAAGAATAAGGTCTTTAGCATAATCATTAATAGTAGTTGGTAATGGCATGATGCCAATTCCCCTAACTAATTCAGTTGAAGCTTATGGTCATCCCTTACCTCCCTAATAACAAGAGTAAGGATTGGCTAGAGTGGGAGGGCATTTCCAAAAAATTCTCAAATAAAGAAGCTTATGAATTTATTCTTCCTCTAATGGGTACAATTCGTTAGACCCACCTAGTTTGGTCGCCTCATATTCTTCCTAGACATGGGTTCATTCTTTGGTTAGCTTTTAAAAGGAAGCTTGCTACAAAAGATAGGCTCCAATATGACAATAGCCCCAAAAGTATGCTTTATATGGAAAATAGGGAGATCCATGTTCATCTCTTCTTAAATTGCAAGTTTGGTCAAGAGCCATGAAGTAATATTATGCAAAGATGTTTCCTAGATTAGTGCTAGGATCTTTCAACTCTACCTATAACTCGGTGCTTCACAAGTCTAAAGGGGAGTCAGCTAAGGCTACCCTATTTAAAGTAGCATTCTCTTCCTTATGTCTATCTTCAAAGATACTCAAACCAATGTGCAACAAATTTATGATCTACTAACCTATCAGAGACGGTGCAATTCCAAAATATCACAATCAAGCTAAGCTAGGATTTATGATCTACTAACCTATTTTGTATGCTCTCCTAAAGTTCCCTATATCCTAGGTGTAGGAGTTAACGATAATCTGGATGACACAATAGATCAACCTTCCCTATCTAGACGAGAGGCTCTAATGTAGAGAATTGAATCCAGAAGAAGGGTTGTCTTGATGTGACAACTTCCCAATAAGAGTACCAGTCTAACTCATTTTGTTTTGTACAGCCTTTTTTTTAATATAAATAGGTTTTCTATTTAATGTATATTTCTTTAGAAAAACGTGGGATATTTTAAGGAGGAATATAACAGAGGCTATCTTAGAAGTCCTTAAATTTGGGAAACTGTTGAAGGAGATAAACGTAACTTTTATAACCCTTGTTCTAAAAACCTATAACCCCTTCGCAGCCAATGATTGTAGACCAATTTCATGTTACAAAATGCTTTATAAGTTCATTTTAAAATTATTGGCCAATAGACTTCAAAAAGTTCTACCTTTCTTAGTAAGCCCAAATCAAACAACTTTTATCAAAGGAAGGAGGATAGGTGATAACATCTTACTAGCTTATGAAATCCTAAGAAACTATCGCCTTGATAATGGCAACAATAGATGTACCTTTAAGATTGATCTGAGAAAAAGTATGTGACTCCATCCAATGGGATTTTGTCATTCAAACTCTTAGAGTCATGGGATTTCCTAAACCTTTTCTGCTTTGGATTTTGTAGTGTATCTTTAACCCCCTCAATTTTATCCTAGTTAATGGTAAACCTACCCCTTTTTTTAAGACTCACTGTGGTTTAAGATAAGGAGACCTGTTGTCTCCTTATTTATTTATTATTTGTATGCAAACCTTAACATAAGTTATCAATTTTCATATCTGTATGCATTTCAATTTTTCTTTCCCCTAGAAATGTAGCTGGATAAGACTTAGCCATCTTTGCTTCTCTAATGACTTGCTCCTTTTCTATCGAGTAGACTCCCCATCAATCCATACTCCTTTCCAAGCTTTGACAATCTTTTGCACCTTATTTGTTCTGTCTCTTAACCTCCTTAAGAGTCAAGCCTTTGTAGTTTCTAGAATTTCTACAATTTTAGTGAATTCCATTCCCTATTAAATATCTTGGACTGCCTCTTATCTCCTCACATCTTTCAATATTTATTGTCTTCCCCTTCTTCACAAGATTGAAAATAGGATATCTTCTTGGTATACTAAAACCATCTCCTTCACAATATACTTCAGTCCTGAATTCCTTCCATGTGTTCTAGTCCTCCCTTTTTCTCTTACCTGCTAGTATTATCAAGGAAATTAAACGAAAACTTAGAAATTTTCTTTGGACTGGTTCTTCAAATCTCTCACATCAAGAAAAAGTTAAATGGGAGGATTTTTGCCTACCTAAGAGTGAGGGAGGCTTAGACACCAAACTTCTAAAACCTTGGAAAAAAGTTCTTCTTACAAAGAGAATATGGATCCTTTTTACTAATGAAAGAAGATTTATGGGTCAAATGGGTACATAATGTAATCCTTAAGTAAAAAAGCTTCTAGTCTTACAACCCTTCTTACAAAGACTCTTGGAGTTAGAAGAAAATCCTTATAACTATAGACATTTTCCTTAAGAAGTTCATATTTAAGATAGGGAATGGTTTAATAGTTTTCCTTTAGACTGACTGACTGACCCTTGTCACCCAGCTGGAGTTCTTACCCAAACTTTTTCTCTTAGAATTATTTATGATTGTGGTCTAACTAGGAACAGTAAGGTCTCTACTAGTATAATCAACAACAATGGCTAGAAATGACCTAAACCCAACTCCTTAGAATTAATCGATTTGAAGAATATTGTCATTTCTTACCTTCCAAATAATAAGAGAAAGGATTATCTTGAGTGGGAGGGTAGTTCCAAAAAGTTTTCAAATAAAGAAGCTTATAAGTTTCTTATTCCTCCAAAGGGTATCACTCCTTGGGTGCACCTAGTTTAGTCGACTCATATTCTTCCTCGATATTCATTCTTTGATAAGCCCTTAAAGGAAAGCTTACTACAAAAGACTGGCTTGAGTATGAAAATAGCCCTCATTTCTTATCCTTTGTATGGCTAATAGGGAAAGCCATGATTATCTATTCTTTAATTGTAAGTTCTCCCAAAAGTTGTGGACTTGTGTCATGTAAAGATGTTGCCTACAGTGATGCCTTAGTTCTCTTGCCTTTAACTATACTATACAAATATAAGAGGAATTCAGTTAAGGCTACTTTATATAAAATTGTGTTCTCTTCTTGCATCTATGTTCTCTGGAAAGAGAGGAATGATATAATCTTCAAAGATAATCAAACCAATGTTCAACAAATATAAGCCTCTGCTTACCCACTAGTGAGGGAAATTTTTCTCTCCAAAGTATTAGACATCGCAATTTCAAAACAACACAATCAAGCTAAACTGAGATTTATGATCTTCTAACTTGTTTTAGTTTGCAGGATCTCCTCTAGTTTCTTGTAACACAGTTGGTAAAAACAAGGATAATTTGGTTGAAATAAGAGATCAAACAACCTTATCTAGATAAGTGGCCCTAATGTAAAGAATTCAGTCTAGAAGAAGAGTATTCTTGAAGTGACATCATCCTAGTAGAAGTGAACTAGTATAAATCATAGATTCCATTAAATTGAACTTAGATGATACAAATTCTGGCTTCATTTCTTAAATTGATTCTATTCATAGATAAGATTAGAAGGTTGAAGTTTCAACTTCAAATCAATATAAAAACAAAATCCAACTAAAGCTAGAAGTGGATCCTATTATTAATGCCCTTAATCCATTGTTAAAAGGGTAAAACTACAAGTTGGTGGTATCTAAGTAGCAAAAGAAAAGTCAAAATGTCCCCATTTACGGGTCTTCAAAGGAATAGACCTCTAAAAGAGCAATAAGACTACAACATAACGTTGAAGAAGAAGGGGAAAAAAGAGATGGCATTGCTTTCCATTGGTGGCTTTTGACCAATATGGCAAGCCCCTTAAGCTTCAAAGGTTCATCCCCTCCTTGTGGGTTTCATCATTATTATCATAGCTTTTCTCTTATTTTTTTCTATGTTGAGTTGCTAGTTGGTTGTCTCTGCTTATATTAAGGAGCCTTTTATTTATAAGGTTGACTCCTTGAGTCGTCCTTTTGCTCCTTTGGCAATTATGCAGAGTTAGCCTATTAGTTTAGTAGTTTCTTGTAGGGTTTTTTCTCTTTCATCTTGTACAGACTTTTATTCTTTTTAAGTATTATGAACCTTTTCTATTAAAAAAAAGAAAAAAGGAGGGAAAGGCCAGGGAAAGAGATGTTGGAATGGAGTAGTTGGTAAAAGGAGAGCAGGAGCTGGCAGGATTTTGATGCTTATTATTACACATGTTTCCTTTTAAATTCAATTATTTTTATAATTTGAAATGTTATATGGTTAATTTTTACTATTAATGACTTAATTCTTTTAACTCATTTTATAATTTTGATAACAGATATCTGATGATCATAATAACATTCCATGTACAAAATGCAATTTACAGAGTAATTTTGTGACTTCTTTCAAGAAACTTTTACCATTTAAAGAAGAATGAAAAAAACCAATATTAAAATCAATATTAAAATAAATAAACAAGTGGGTAATGATAACACCTTATTTATACATACTTTAGGCATTACATTGGATTTCAGTTCATATATGGTTTATTTGTGAAAAAGATGCTACTAAAGTTGTTTTTGATGACTTTTTACATTTTGTAGGATTTGATGAGCATTTTAAGGCACTTTTGGAACTAGAAGAGGTATAGATTCAATTTTAGGACTTAAAGTATCGTGTTATGAAGCTCAACACCAATTTTCAAACTATTATAACAAGCCTTGAAGGATATATGAAGAGAAGAAGAGGATAAGCTCTAACAAGTACTAGATTTGGAATAGGTGACTTTAAGGATGAATTAGGTGCATTTCCCATATTCATATTCATTAAAAAAAATTTTGGGATGCAAGATTATCATGTTGAGAGCTTACATATGAAATTTCATAACATTTAGAGGTGTATAGAAGATGTTATAAAAGAAAGAGGGAGTAAGGGTAGAAGTTGTCTAGAGACCCATGACTAGAAGCCCAAGACGCACAGCTTAGAGCTTGGTTATGATATCTGGATAGCAAATATTTGGCCAAAACCCATGACTGTGAGTCCTAGTCATGGGCCATGCATGAAGGGCTTTAAAAATAACCCTTCTAGGATTATTTTTGGGTGCTCTCTTGCCTTTAATCATCCCAATGAGCCACCCAATAAGGGTTTTGAGATCTTTCACCATCTCTAAAGGGTTTCTACTCAATGTTTAAGGAGAAAGATGATTCCAACATAAGAATTGAAGATTCAAGACAAGGAATTCACATAAACCATCATTGCAGAGTCAAGGAGCAAGATTGTATCAACATGAGACTTTCTTTCTCTTCCTCTTTGTTGATTGTTTTTATGATTCAAACTATGATTAGGAATTAATTTTCTCATTAGGATTTTGGTTTTTATGTAACTCTAGGATGTAGTATTTATTATTTTTTCTTGACTTATGATTGAATTTCTAGATTTTATATTATGATTTTTATAAATTTTAATGATATTATTTACCGAATGTAATGTGAACATAAACGTTGATTCAATACTTTCATTTTGTGTATGCTTGATTGAGAGCTCATTGCTTATGTTTAATTGAAGGATCAGATCATTGTATACCCTAAAATCACTCTATAAATAATACATCTTATGTCTAGGTGAGGTTTGAGTTTAGCTAAAACAATAGGTTCATTAAAATGAAGTAATGCATTCAATCAACAAAGAGGGATAGAGAGAATTTTCACCTAACTTATTAACTTGAATAGGGTTGCATAACTCGAGAGAGAGTGATTTATATTAGGGAATCTATGGTATAATAAATCTAAAAATTAAATTAAATCAAGATAAATGGTGAAGACGTATAAATACTAGAGGGATTAATCACCTGAATCCTAGCTTCATCATTAGTGTTATCTTTTGTGATTTTAAATAAGTAATTTAATTTAATTTTTTCTTTTTCTCTATCATTAAATCAATTCATTAGAATCTTGTTAAGCTAGATAGTTGAGATATGCATTCACTAGTAATAATAGTCCCTGTGGACTTAAACCTAAACTCACCTTAACTATATTGCACTATGATTGGTACACTTGTGTAGTTGCATTTTGTGATATTGTCATTATGAATCTTAGATAATTTTATTTAAAACTTAGGCAGGATCATAGAAATTTTCATGTAAAAATTCTTTATGTTGATTTCTAACCATATTAAAACTTATAAAGTGGAATTTATTAAGTGGTGTTAGTGACCAATTGATGTGAGGTTACTCAATTAATTAACTGGGGTTATTCATTACACAATGTTCATCTTTGCATTAAAAGATTAAGTGACTTCTCAACCAAGTTTTAAAAGCTCACATATTAAATTAAATTATAAACAACATGAAAGAGTTTAAAACTTGATGCATTAAATTTAATGTATTTTCCTTTTACATATGAAATTTATTTTTGTGATTCAAGTTGAAGATTGAAAAAGAATGAAATGAGTTAAATGTATTTGCAATTCAATATGATTGATTAAGTTACTATATAACATTTTCATGAGTATTATTTCTTAAAGATTAAGAAAACATTTTCAATACTTACGATTTTGATCTTGGATTAATTTTCCTATTATTATCAACTATTTTAAGAAAATGGGTAATTGATTTGCTTGAGGACAAGTAAAAGCTTAAATGTGGAGGAATTGATAGGGACAAATTGATTGTGTTTTTAATGTGTATTTGTTATGTATTGACCTCTAATTTCATGTTTACATGTTTAATTTTTAATTGAAACTATTTAATTGGTAGGAAATGGAGATTAATTGAAGAATTATGCAAAGATTATGCAAAATTGCCACACTTTAGAATATCTACACGGGTTTAGCGGTTGACTCGAAGGTCTATGGTTGGTTGTTAGACCACAGTATATGTTTTGATGCTACAGACCTCTACACAGGTCTCTAAAACATCTACGTGGGTCTTTAAAGATCTGTGTAGAGGTCTGTAGCATTAAAACATATACTACGATTGAAATGCCCACCGTAAACCTTTGAGTCAACCAACCATATTAGGCGCAGTCAGAAAAATCTCCACCAAATCTCCAAAATTTCGGCTGAAGCATGCTTCCAATTAATTCCCTTGTCTAAGAAGGACAAAGTGGGAGTTCTTTGAGCCTTTGATGAGGGAAAAAACATAGGAGAGATGCCATAATAGGGAGAAGATCAGATCTAACACTTGTAACTTCAATTCTAAGTTATTTTCTAATTTGCCAAACTTTAGTGCTTGCTTTTAATAATTACATCATTTAGAGGGTTTTCTAACTTAGATTACTTAGATTATGCTTTTTTTAATGATTAATTAAAGTATTGTGCTTAAACTTATATCTCTTCTTGTTCTTTGATTTTCTTGAGGTATGATTGAAGAATTTGAGTCCTGTTAGAGCTAAGATCACTATCCAGAACCTATAAATCATTTAAGAGCTCTCTTGGGTGTTTTCTAAACTCTAAACTCATTATTTAGCTCTTGTGGTTGTGATTAATCAAATTTATCGCTAAAGATGCATGTGTTTGTGTGTTTTGGTTAATATATGTGGTTAAATCAATTTTCAGCTAAGGATTGGTGTGTAAATGAATTATGTGAGTTTTTATACATGATTAAGGGACTAATTTTTGTTTATTGAAGGGTTAAACTATCTTATTTTAAGCTTGCTACTTAATAAAAGATTAAAAGATGATCTAAGACTTAAGAAATCAACTTAAATAGTTGGAGTAATCAATAAACACAAATTAATCATTGTCTGACCAACACTTGATTATCTATGAGAGTTTGAATTTTGAGATAAAAATTCTAGAAGTTAACTTCTTGATTTTAAAACCTATCAACTTCATTTGATGCATGACCAAACTTTATATTAAGATTATTAGAAAAAAG
>JAOXYD010089057.1:0-12072 GCA_028565735.1 Pinacopodium congolense
TCAGAGATAACAATTTTAGCATCTTATTCAATTTGAATTCATTTTATTTAAGGATTTCTTTTTTATATTTTTCTTGTATGATTACAGGTGCATAAACACAAGTGTGACTAGAATCTCGAATAAGATAAAAGACCCTAAAATTTCAAACATCACCAAACACAATAGAGAATTACGAAAAATGAAGCTCCAAGAAGCTATTGAAGAAATAATGGCAGAAGACAAGAACCAAAGAGAAGATCAAAGGAAGTTGATAGACTTCATGAGGTCGGGTTTTAATGCCAATCAACAGGGAATTGCAAGGCCCCTTGTTCAAGCCAAAAAGTTTAAAATTAAGCCATCATTGCTCAACATGCTCCAATCAAGTGTTTAGTTCTATGGGTTATCGAATAAAGACCCTAATGCTCATCCAACAAACGTCTTGGACATTTGTGACACATTCCAGTATAATGGATTAACTGAAGATGCAGTGAGGATCTGATTTTTTCCTTTCACATTGAAAGATAGAGCAAAGGCGTGGTTGAATTCTCTCAACTTGAAGCACATTACTAATTTGGAGCAACTTCTATAAGCATTCCTCGCCAAATACTTTCCATTAACTAGGACCACAAGGATAATCAAGGAGATCACAAACTTCCAGCAAGGTAATGGGTAATCATTATATAAGGCTTGGGAGAGATTCAAGAAGCTACAGAGGAGTTTCCCCCACCATAATCTAACTAGAGAATTTCTACTACAAATATTCTATAATGGAGTCACTATACAGACTAGAGATACAATAGATGCAGTAGCTGGAGGCTCTCTAATGTGGAAGATGATAGACATAGCATATGACCTATTGGAAGAGATGACAAATAATAGTTATATATGGAAAATGGAAGGGGGTAGACAACCATCTATAAAGGAGCAAAAGGGAGTTATCACCATGGATTCACTTACTGCTCTACAAGCTCAAATGTCATCACTGGTTAAACAATTGAACAGCTTGCAAACTACTTTGACACATGTAATGAAACTAGTACAATGTGGGTGCGAGTTCTACGATCAGGAGAGTCAAGTAACCACAAAATGCTTCTTGATTACTAGTAATGAGATAGAAGAGATGAACTACATGGGAACAGCACAAAAGAGGCCAAATAACAACCCCTACTCTAGTTCTTATAATTCAAGGTGGAAGAACCACCTAAAAGTTTCTTGGACTAACAATGTAGGTAGTAATATGAGAGCTCAAGGACCTCTAGGATTTCAATAAGATAGACTTGGAGCATTATAATCAAATATGGAAAAATTAATGGATGTCTTAAGTTCCAAATTTGTGAGCCAAGAGGAAAGCCAAAAGAGGATGGAGGCAAAATTTGACCAGATAGTGAAGAACCACGCCTTTTCTATTCATAACTTAGAGGTCCAAGTTGGTCAACTTGCAAGTTCCTTATCAAGGAGGAGTGTTGGATGCCTAACAAGTAACACCGAATCCATTTCAAGGGAGCAATTGAATGCTATCAAAGTCATAATAGGAAAATAACTAGAAGAACTAGCTGATAAGAAGGTCCAGGTCTGTAAAGAAGAGAGCATAGAAAAAGAAGATAAGGAGAAGGAGAAGCCTTATGTGCCACCACCACCATATAAGCCAAAGATTCCCTTCTTGAAAATACTTAAAAGGAACTACATAGATGCGCAATTCACTAAATTCTTAGAGAAGTTGAAAAAAATGCAAATTAACTTGTCTTTTTTGGAAGAACAGGAGAAAATGCCAAAATATGCCAAGTTCCTTAAACATATCCTAACCAACAAGAGGACTTGGGAGGATAACCAGATAGTGTCTTTAATCGAGAGCTACAGTTTAATCATCTCTAGCCATATTCCATCCAAATTGAAGGATCTAGGGAGTTTTATTATCCCTTGTGTTGTTGCTAATTTAGAATTTTCTAAATGCCTATGTATTCTTAATGCTAGTATTAGCTTAATGCCATTGTCTACTTTTAAGAAGTTGGAACTTCGAGATATAAAGCCAACATCCGTGCTTATACAGTTGGCAAATTAGTCAATCAAAAAGTCAGTTCGTGTGGCAGAAAATGTGCCTGTTAAAGTGGAAAACTTCATCATTCTAGTGGAGTTTATGGTGCTGGATTATGAGGAAGATAGAAACTATCCATTGATTCTTAGCTGATCATTTATGAATATGGGAAGAGCATTAATAGATGTATATGAAGGGAAGTTAGTCCTTAGGATTAGTGATGAGCAAGTGGAATTTGGTATGAACAAGACATGGAAGAGTCCAAAGGAGGGTAATGTTTACATGAAAAGAGATGTGATTGAAGATCATTTGAAGGAGCAAGAAGTGAATTGTGATGAAGAAGTGATATTTAAAGATGAGGACAAAGTTGAAAAGGAGGTGGAATTAGGTGACAAACCAAAATGGGAACCTTTATGGAGAACAAATACCCTAATTCCTTTCTCTCTTGTGAAACTACCCATACTCCAGTTAAAATCTTTACTTCTACAGTTGGGATATACCTGCTTAGGTGATAGAAAAACTTTACCCATTATCATTCCTAAAACTTTGAGTTTGCAAAAATGAAAAGGGTAGTCAAGGTGAGAAAGAAGAGGCTATGAGGAAACTTGAAGTTGATTCCAAGAAAACTCAAGTCTTGGCGGAGAAGACCATTGCAAGTTGCTCAAGATTACAAACATGAGGTTCTCAGGTTGGAAGACTCTGAAGAAAAATTGTTCAAGACGAATGGGTATCATGGCCAATTATATCTTAGGGAATTTCCACAAAAGAAAGGGACTATTCTCTTCCCTTTACATTATTTTTTTAACGTTAAATCTGAGGATGGCCAAGTTAAGGACCCTAAATTAGCATGTTTTTATTCGTAATTTATTTAATTTTTTATACTTGTAGTTAAATGAGGTCTAGATAGTTTAATTTTTTATTTGCATGTTTAATTGAAGTCTTAACTTTATTTTTCATAAAAAAAATTTTACAAAAATTTTTTTACAAAAAAAAATTATTGAAAATAAAGAAATAATAAAAAATATGAAATTAATGTAAGCGACCTAGCCAACCTCAGCGAGGGACACTATAGTGAGGAACATTTTAAAATTATTTTTTTAGTTGATCTATTTATTTTTTATTATTTATTACTATTAAATGTCTTTTTTATTATTATACTTTTAATTTTTCTAATTTAAAATTTTAACTTCCCTTTTTATTTTATTATTCTTTTTTCTTATTTCATTTTAGTTATTTTATTATTATTTTTATTATTTTTATTTTTCATTTATTTATATTTATTTTTCATTTTCATTTTGTGTTATTTATTTATTTATATTTATATTTTTCTATTTTATTTTTTAGTTATTTAGTTATTTAGTTATTTTTATTTTATTTTATTCATTTTTTCACCCAAATCCTCCACTTTGCTTCCATTTTTCAATCCTTCCTCATTCACTATCAGAGATTTTCATTATTACATATCAAGAATCACACCGTTTCCACATATTCTCATCACTTAAAAGCTTACTTTCATATTACTTTCTTTATTTTACTTATTTTTTAGGTTTTGAAGTTTGCAACCCACTGGAATCCCCATAAGTTTTCTTACCCTCTACTTATTTATTAGTTGTTTTGTCTACATGTTTGCTTTGTGTTATTTGCAAATTTGGTTGCTTTGTTTTGTTACTTTAATCTTTGTGTTCTTTGGCTTTAGTGTTCTTTTCACACATTGAGGACAACGTGTCTTTCAAGTGTGGGAGGTAGTCTTTACATTTATGTTTGCCTTCAACATGTCATATAGGATGCATATTAGGATATTCTTTGCATTTGAGTCATTTTTATGTGTGCTATACCATGAAATTATATCATAGTAGTTGGAATGGGATTGAGTGTGTGCTTGAAGTTAAATTAGACGCCTTAAGTGGAAGGTGAACCATATTGATTGATTAAAGTAGTTTGTTGCATAAACTTGATCAGAAATTGATACTTGAGGGATTAGGCAATGTGTGAAACTAACATGGATTTTCATATATAAACCTATGTGAGGCATTGAACTTATATGACTACATTTTAGTTATTTTATTTTCCTTGTTGTGTGTGAAGCTCCCCTAGGAAGATTACCTTTAGAACTTGCTCTGAACCAATTTGAATATACTTGATGCATGCTAGATGGAAATTATTAAGGCCCACTTCCTTTTAACCCTTAGCTTAAATGACCCACCTATGTTATTGTCCCTCGCAAACCCCTTTGAGCCTTTAACCTTTTTCTTTCTTGAAATTAAACACCTTATGTTAAAAACCCAAAAACCCCATTATCCTTATCTAATCACAAGTTTAATAAAGTACTAAGTGTGTATTAGTTTGGGATTTTTGGCTGTATTTTTTCTTTTGAGATGGGTTGAGCAATACTTCTACTATTAGAGAAAATTGCATTTAGCTAATGTTTTGTTCATTGTTTAAAAAAAAAAGAAAGAAAAGAAAAGAATCAAAGTTAGTAGGAACAACAAATTTCTAGTAGTTAGTTATTTACATGCATCTCTCATAAGTAAATTTTTTTGTCCCTGTGTACATTTAATACTTTATGAATACTTGTGAAAAACCCCTCAATTTCCTTTTTGACTCACCTTGACCCTAGTCCCATTATAACCTTAATTAAAGTCCTTTGGATCTATTTGATCATGTATTCTGCGTGGAAGAGAATTGGTGAATTTGCAAGTCTATAGTAATGTTGTCTTTTAGAGGGAGTCTTAAGCGAAAAAATCAATCCTTAAACTGTTAAGTGAAATGAGTGAACATCGCAAGGAAAATCCTTCTTGGTTTTATGCTTACATTTGATCAATGGTATCATAAGTTGACCTTATTTATGTGTACTGATGAAAAGATTATGATGTGTGTAGTAGCTTGATATTTTAGTTGCTAAAGTTTAAAGGATTGCATGCACTTCGTTTCTTTGAAAACGAACTGATGGAATGTAATGATTCTGTTTAATTATCTTGAGGATAAGCAAGGGTCTAAATATGGGGAAGTTGATAAGTATGTTTTCGTACTATGCTTTTAGAATGGTTTCAAGTGTTTTAAGTATCATTTATGTGTTTTAAACTTAGGTAGTATGAAATTTTACATCCTTTTCATTATCTTTTAGGCATTTTATTATTTCTTGGTATTGTTTAGTGTTTGAGAGTAAAATATGAACTTATTTGTGAAATGGGTTGATGCACTTTGATGTTTGGAATTGTAGGTAACGAATGAAACCCAAAATCAACATTAGTTTTCATACTGTAACTTCGGTGATCCATTAGGTGCCCTAGCAAGCTTAGATTTTTACAGGGCGCTAGAACCACATGTGGGCAGCCTACATGTCAAATTACAAGTCATAAGGAGGTATGTAGACGAAGATATAGTAAAAATAATAAGTAGAGGTCAAAGCTGGAAAGAGCTAATTTTGTAGGGTGATGTGGTAAAAGGTGTAGAGATGTGTTTTATTAATTTTTTAGACTAAGAGGTCATGGGAATTAACCTAGCAGCTACATTCTGATCCTAAGAGATATATAAGACAAAAAAAAAAAGGTTTTCACTAGAGGAAAAATGCAAATCAAGAATAAGGAGGACAATCAAGATTCAACAATTGTTATCCAAATTTTCCTACAAATGGGGCTTCTTCATCTTCATTAGCTTATGTCTCTTTTACTTTCCTTTGATTTTTAATTTGAATACTCTTTGTTTGGGCACGATTATGGATTTCCAAATCTATTTTATGGATTGTTCTTGAATTGTTTATCCAAATTTTATTATATTGATTTAATGCATAGTTGTTTGTGTTAATTGTTAAGTGTATAATCACTTCGAATCAAAAGAATATTTTGATTTATTTGAGTTAGGGTAATAAAAGAGAGTTGGTAACATAACGAACCTGCAATTAATAAATTAATAAGTGGTTGAAGAAGATCTTAACTATTTTATTAATTACCTATAGGATTTCTTCACATCTAGCTGAATATTTAAGAAAGGTCTTGTAGATTGAGAGATTGCAAGACTAATTCTATCTTATTTTAATTAGGGACAATTAGTTACACCTTGAGAGAGTAGTTATGATATGTATAATTGTAGTGTAGTTAAAACTAGTAAACAGTTATTTGGAAAAATTCATAAACCTGTCATCATCTTAGAAATAGTAAAATTTAGATTTGTTTTGGAAAGTTGTTAGCAAGCTTGAAATTTTAACCTTCATAATAATCAACTAATAGCTCAAGAAAGCAAAAGTCTTAATGATTATACCAGAACTCTTGACAAGAGCAATGTGTTTGAAGCGTGGACTCTAAAACATTGCTTACTTCTATAAGACAATCATTCACAAAAGGAATATAAATAAAATAACTCAACTTATTACGGGTAACGGTGATAAATTTTGTGAGTATAAAGACCCTAAAATGGAAGCTTTTCATTTCCATAATTTCCATAAATAGTAATTAGGTTATAAGCAGGCCTATAATCTATCTTCTTCCCTAATTAATAGCATCATCACAAAGAAAATTTTTAGGAATAAGTTGTACAATTGACCAAACCAAAACATGCTGAGGAAATTAAGCTAACTCTTAAGTCCCTTAACCTTGAGAAAGCTCGAAGACTAGATAGCCTCAATGTCTTTTTCTTTTAGAACTTTTAGTTTATTATAAGAGAGCATGCAACCCTCGAAGTTTAGTTTTTTTTGCCACTTTAGTATACTACACCAACATTATTAATAAAACCGACATTATTCCAAAAGTATGAAATGCAGCTAAATTGAAGGATCATAAAACCATTTCTTATTATAATGCCACTTATAAAATCATCTTTAAGATACTTGAAACAAAAAAAAAGTAAAACCTTGGCTCCCTAATTAGCTCTATGTAATCAGTGTTCAATAACAGAAGGAGTATAGGCTATTGACTTAAAAATTGTTCAAGGATTACAACAGCAGGTTCGCAACTAAAAACTGTGCAATGAAAATTGATTTAATACGGCATTTAACTCAATAGATTGAAATTTTATAAAGGTAATCCTATAAGGGTTGGCTTCCTAAAACCATTCATAAGTTTGATAATGGGATGCATATCTACTACCACCTACAACATTCTCATTAATGGTGAACTAAATTTATATTGTAAAGGAAAAAAGGGTTTGAGACGAGGTCATCCACTATCCCTATACATTTTCACATTATTCACTGATGTTCTTTCTTCTTTGATCAATAGGTAAATTGAGATAACTTCAAATTTTATTATCACTTTAAGTGCAAAAAATTTGGCATTTCTAGCTTAGCCTTTATAAATCATATATTGCTACTTAATGCTATCACTTAAGAATCTGTAAGTAGCTTGATGGATGCTTTAATAATTTCTAGTAATATATTTAGACTCAAGGTCAATCAAGAAAAGAGCTTCTTGATCACTTCAACTCTGTAAAGAATTGCTAGTCTGCCTAGTGCCATCATTGGCATGGGAGTAAAATCCCTCTGTATAAAGTACATGTGAACAACTTGATCTCTAATAAGCCAAGATTTATTGATTACTCAAAACTTCTATATTGAAGTTCTAGAAAATTTTGATGTTGTTGCAACAAATATCTTTCTTTAATTGGTCGTTTAGCTTATAGTTTCTACTCACAATAACCTTCATGTTTACTAGTGTCCATCTCTTTCTAGTTAGAAAGGTTCGTAATCTATTAGAATATTATAAAGAACTTCTTATGGTATGGTAATGTAAATAAGAAGGAACTTTACAAGGTTAAATAATAAGATATTTGTAGGCCTCAAACGGAGGGGGAGTGTTGAGGATAAATTAAACCCAACTCATTGCTAAAGTTAGTTTAACTAAGTGATTGTGGAGAATATTCACTGACAAATGATCTCTATGGGTGAGATGGATCTATGTTTACATCCTTATAAGTAGTAATGTTTAGGGATTACAAGGGAATCCTATATTATCTTGTTCTATACAATAGTTGTTGAACATTAGAGAATTCTTGCACCCAGTTATTTTCCATAAGGTATGGAATGAACTATGCACCTTATTAAGGTTTAATAATTAATCCACCTTAGGTCCTTTACACCTCTTACAACAATTCCTTAACCTTAAATATATTTTCCCTCTAAATACCATATTTAGTACAATTATTAACGAAGGAAAGTATAATTGTAACTCAAAAAATTTTGCCTCATTAAGGAACTACTTGCCTAACTAGTCTCCAAGTCTATCTATAGAAGATAAAGTTATTTGGTTTAGGCATTCAACGAGGGTAATAGATCCTATAAATCTCTATTTTACCACACTTCACGGAAAGTTTCCTAGTATAGATGCCTAGTTTTAAAAAATATTCCCAAAGCACACTTCTTTTAATGGCTAGCCATCAATAATAGGTTTACCACTTTTGAAAGGTCAGTAGTATTCTTAAATACAAGCAACCCAACCTATATGATATGCAATGTGAAGACAAAATCAAAAGATCATCTTTTTTTTTTTCTTTTCTAATGCCACTACCCATACTAGCTTTGGTAAACTTTCTAACATCTATAAAACCATTACTCCAAGTCTTTATATGTGAATACCATCATCCAATGGGTTTTATCACCTTAAATTTATTTAAATGTGACTATTTAGTCTTTAAAATTGGCTTTAGTTACTACATTTATACCATTTTGGAAAGAGGGGAATGAGAGAATTCATAATAAATGAGTAGAGACAACGAAAACTTCATCATAAAAACTTCCTCACGAATTTGGGAAATCATGATTCAAAGAGTACTAGATATGCATTGCTCAAATATAATATTAATCAATCTTAGGCTTAGATGTTATTTTTTTAGAATTGATGCAACATTGTTACTACAAATATTTGCTTCAATTCCCTTCATCAATGACTCCCTCTTTGTCTAGATGATGCATTGAAGACAAATGTTTTAGGCACCTTATGCAAAACTTGGCTATGAAATTTTTTTTCTCACATTGGCTATGGTTGAAGAATAGATTAATTACCTTATTCTTCAAGTTATTTACCTAATTATAACCTTATTATAGGGCCTATTTTTTGTCCATCTTAGGGCTTCGATCCTTTATATCTCTTGTAGAATTTATTCTTTAATAGAATTTTAACTTCCAAAAACAAGTAATGCATTTTAGATTATTTTTTCTATTGAAACTCTTTCATGGCATCTCCAATCATAGGGATTATGTTTCTTTTATAGGTGGCTCCCTTATGGACCACCTACTAACTTGACAATTAATATGGTACTTAACATCTAAAATTGACATTTTTTAATATTGCTTTATGTCTGATAAATTTTATCTAGACTAATAAAAAATAATTCCATCAAATTGCTAGTAATGTAAGAATAATTGTCAAAACCAAAAATTATATATTTTAAATCTCATTAAAATATAGTTAATAGCATCGAAAAAGTATGAGCTTTTAAAAAGTATTGATAATAATGATGTATTTAAAAATTTTATAATTACTATTTCATTTTGTCCATTTTATACCATATCATAATAAACCTGTTGATATTTATGCTCACTATTTAACTTTGTATCTTGAATTTTTGTCACTTTTTATTTGTCTATTTGCAAAATCAAGGAAATTAAAAAAGGCGTGTGGTGAAGCTCGTCGTAAGGGAGGTCACTTCAGTATTTTTACGTGAAGGTGAATATTTTGTCGTGAACAACTCCCGGTTACTCAACTGTTGTCACAGTAACTCAATTGACTATTGTGTTCCACTCGTAATTTCAAATCTTATATACATGTATTTTATTCTGTTTCTTTTCTTTCTTTTCTGTATTTTTTTATATTTCTCTTTTGTTTTCTTTTTATTTTGCAATACACATACACAAGATTCAAAATCAACGGAGTAGTTCTGCTCATGTATCTAACTAATTAAGCAATCATTCTAAAATTTTTTTTTTCTTTTTGGGGTTAATTTCAGTTCTTTTTCTTTTGAATGAGGTTAATGTCATCAAAGATGTCACAAAATTACTCAGAAAATTAAATTTTAAATGCGGAATATCCTTCTTTACTATCCAATTTATGAATTAAATTAAAAGCATTCAGTCCTTAATAATCAAAATAAATCAGATAATATTTCCAATTACTAAAATTTTTAAATTCAAATGAAAGCATAAACAATAAAAAAGGATAAAAAATTGAAATTTTTTTCCACCATTTATAGACTACGATGAAATAAATGATAAATCAGATCACTATCAAATAACCCATGTGCTCAAGTGATAAACAGACTATCATTCCCCCATACTTAAATTAAACATTGTCCTCAATGTTTGAAAAAAAACAATGAAATGCATAAGAGGGGAAAAAATGCACCCGTATGATATATCCATGAAGTCCTTCGATGTATTGAACTTGATTTGCAGGAATTGAAATAAAGAAAATAAAAAACAATACAAGCATAGCCAAAAACGGAGCTCCACTCTCATAAATAGGAATGATTAGTACAACAGGAGCAATCTAATTAAAACAGATAGTCCTCAGATCTGAACTGAAAAACAAAAGCAATAACCAACAAAAAGGGAAACCTACACTACTGAACTAAGCAAAACAACAAAAAAACCAAACATCCGAAGCAATAAAATGAAAAATAAAGAACCTAAACTACGGGATCATCGCCATCCCGAGACTGACGAGACTCCTCGAAATGGGTATAGAGATCATCAACTCGATGATGAAGACGAGCAACATCCGAGCGAAGGGCCGAGATCTCCGAACGAACCTCAGAAAACTCAGAAAAAATCCAACCCTCCATAGAGATCAGATACTGCATCATCGCAACCTGAGGGTCATCTGAAGGCAGCTGAGGTGGTGGAGCTAATGTAGCTGCAGGCGAAGGGTGACGAGGTGGAATAACACTGAGTGTCGCCTCTGAAGATGCCTCACCCATCGCCTTAGGCATATCATGTTGTACTGGCTCCTCACGAAGACGCTCTCCCTCTCATAATTTGCTCTAGATGCCTCCCCGATATACAAAATGCCATAACTTCAGGACACTGGCATTGATGACGTTCCTATCTCTGTAGTCCTCAAAATCAATACCATCTAAAGGAACAACAGCATCCGTAAACACTCGAGTAAGCAGACAGGGAAAACAAAAATTCTTGCTAGCCTTGTTTATTTTGACTACATCCCTCATGCCCAAAATCACAAAACTAGCAAGTGGGATCCCAAAAATGATCCCCAATCCACGCAGCATCCTATACAATAGGTATATATCCATATACCGCATCTTGTTGAGCCCACTGGCTCGAGGAGCAACATTGTTGCTAATCATACCAACTATAATACTCTCCCTAGGCTCCAAAGCAGCAGTTATGTAATTTCTTGCATTCCTAGTCAATCCTAAGGCCTATCTAGCAGTAGTCATCGAAAATTGAGGATCCGAAGGATAAGTATCCGCACGAACAAGATCCTTTTGCCTAACAAATACACTGCCCTTGTTCAGTACTCCTAATAAGGTAGAAATGGAAGCATGAGTTTTGTGAATGGGAATACCTCGAATGAAAGACCGTATCTCAATGGTATCAGCCTTGGCCTTTTCCTTGATATTCGCGTAGAATTTTCGAACTAGCTCGGGATAGAAAGGACCGGCCAAAGTCACTACTGCCTCCCAACCAAAGGCTCGAAAGGCGCCAGATATATCAAATATCGCCTCGAGCTCAGGATGAATCGGGCGCTCTATAATGAACTCGTTGCCCCGATGCTCTTCGAACCAGTTAAAATTCTCTTGACTGGTGAAGCGGACTGGGTCAAAAGCCAAGCGTTTCCTCTTAGGTGCCATCTGAATGAAATCTGTATACAAAAATAGGTACAAGGGACGTCGGAAAATAATTTAAAATTAAGAAAATTTTTTGGCCAAAATGGCTGGAATATTCCCTTTTTGACCGAAATATTCTCTTTTTTCCGTCGACAATGGATTTGAATAATATTGGTATCAATTGAAAGCTCTTGAAATTCCCAACACAATGATACCAAATTCTAAGCAATTAAAGCCCTAAACTAGGAGAAAATTGAAAAAGAATACCTTTGGGAGAAAAAGGGCCG